>JAQQSZ010008413.1:0-13050 GCA_028646595.1 Phalanger gymnotis | reverse complement strand
AAGGGGGATAGGTTAGGAAGGAGCAAAACACAGTTAATCTTTCACAACATGAGTATTGTAGAAGGGTTTTACACAATGGTACGCATGTGGCCTATGTTGAATTGTTGCCTTCTTAGGGAGGGTGGGCGGGGAGGGAAGAGGGGAAAGAATTTGGAACTCAAAGTTTTAAAAACAGCCATTCGAAAACAAAAAAAAAAAGTTTTTGCATGCAACTAGGAAATAAGATACACAGGCAATGGCGTGTAGAAATTTATCTTGCCCTACAAGAGAAGAAAGGAAAGGGGGATGGGAGGGGAGTGGGGTGACAGATGGGAGGGCTGACTAGGGAATGGGGCAACCAGAATATATGCCATCTTGGAGTGGGTGGGAGGGTAGAAATGGGAAGAAAATTCGTAATTCAAACTCTTGTGAAAATCAATGCTGAAAACTAAATATATTAAATAAAAAATTTTTAAAAACTGTTGAAGAATGCATATAGAAAACTGGTCAATTGGTTAAAAATAAAAGCTAGTTCTGATGGTGCTCTGAAAAAAAAATTCTGGAGCTAAAACTCATCAAAGTAGAGGATTAAAAAGCAGGTGAGTGGAGTGTCTCCTCCAAATAATTACTTTCAAAAAAAGGGTATTAATAGTATGTTCAAATTTAAATTTATAGGATTTTCCAAGGTAAATGTATGAGATGCACCTGATTATGGGACATAATCAACTTACTCATTATAAGTGAAATAGCCCTGATTAGAGGTTCAGTTTGAACTTTGCCCATATCTATGACCTTATGCAAGTAAGCCACAATCTCTTTAGGCTCTAGTTTCCTCATCTGTAAAATAAAAGACAAATTAAGGTACCTTTAAGCTCTAACATTCTAGAATTAAAACCTTTGTAACCACACAACCATGTATTATTAGTACACACACAAAATAAAATGAAACTTTCTTTGCAGTAGCAGTTAAAAGCATTAGTTTTCTTGGCATAGGAGTGAAATTAGGTGGATTTTTACCTTATATAGCCTCATTTTGGAAAATAGTTAATTAATCTCTTTACCTATTAACTCTTCACTGCTCACTCTTCTATTCTGAACCTCATCAGCATAAATGTGCTTAGTTTTCAATGTTTTAATTTGTACTTTATTTTGTAAAACTTTACTTAAATGTTAATAATAACTAGCATTTAAATAGCATTTTAAGGTTACATATGTGCGTTCACTGGATGCTGCCTTTCACTTCCTTGTTATTCCTATTATAGTGTCTGCTTTAGTTTAACATTCAGAGAAGTGACTTGTCCAAAGTCTTTTACTCAGCTGACTGCAGAGCTGGACTTAGAATCCAAATCTGTTGATTCTCTAAACAATGCTTTGTCCCCTACAATAGTGGTTCTCAAATTTTTTGGCCTCAGGACCCCTCTGCATTCTTAAAAATTGAAAACCCCAAAGAGCTTTTGTTTATATTTAATATTTACCACATTAGAAATTAAAATTAATAAAATCATCTTCCTGATGTCATGGTCCTCTTTGAGAATGAAGGACCAACAACAGCAACAGACAGATGGGATTCTCATGTTTCCTTCTGCATTCAATCTGTTACAATATACTGAAAAATATGAAGAAAATCCAGCCTCCCAGATAAGTAGTTGGAAAAAGGAGGATTCTAATGGGAAAATAACATATTAGTATTATTATGAATAATTATGATCATGCAGACCTGCCTACAGGCTCTTGGGGACTACCAAGGATGTACAAGTTTGAAAACCATGGCCCTCCCTCACTCGGCCAGGGTCAAGGTCAATTCTAGGATCATTCTCAGTGTCATTTTAGTAAACATATGGGACCAATATTATTGCTCCCAGAGACAAACAGAAAACTGGGTACAGAAGTCATAAAATTGAGATGGTAGGAGATTAGACATCAGTGATATTCAGTGGTACTTTGTGGGCTCAATTTAGAGCCACAAGGAAGTGGGTTCAAATTCCAGTTCTGCCACTACTTTCGTCGCCTTGGTCAAGTTATTTATTTAACCTCTTAAGTTTCCCCATCCATAAAAGAAGTTGACCATCTGGCCTTACAAGGTCTCTTCCAGTTTTAAATTTACAATGCTATGAATACTCAAATATATATTTTTATCTTGCTGCTTGGACCCTGGACTGCCCTTTCTCACTCTGTGAGAAATAAAAATACGGATTAAATTAAAATTTTAATTCTTTCTGTTGTGGCCAAAAGAAATGAAAATCATAACAGGATGACCTACCTGATATCCCTGGGCTTTTCCATAATTAGCAAGTTTATGCCTTTTTGGCATGGTGGAACCTTCTAGAATTTATACTTGATTGGCACAGCCTTCAAGAACCAGCGTTCTCTCTCTGCCATGATGAGGGCTCAGAGTATGACTGTATTTCATGGAAACCCCAAAACAAAAAAGAATTTAAAAAATGGCATTTGGTCCGGGACGCTCTCTTTGTGCTTGTGACAGTAAGCAGGGTCAACAGAAGAGTAGCAGGAAAGGGGGCAAAGGGTGTGAAGAATCACAGTTTTTATACTAATAACAGACTTTAATGTGAATGTTGGTATTCTAAATATGAGATCAATATCCAATAAGCAGATTACAGCTGGAAAAGTGGAATCATATCAGTCTATGCTAAAAACCAGAATAAAGAAGGAAGTTGAAGCTAAATGGAAGGATGGCTCACAAGCCCTCCTTGAAGAGGCCAAGGAAAGAAACTATTTCAAGAGATAGCCGGTCATTACATGTTGCAATACTATTAACAAATACCTGTAAAAAGGCACTGGTTGCTGAGGATGAAATGATAAGGAAATTCTAAAAAGAGTGTGATGGGATCCTCCAAATCAATTCATTACAGACTCTGATATCTGGTGACATCGATGCAAAGTGGGAAAAGGTGAAGATGGGAAGAAATATTCGGGAAAAGCATGGTTCAAGAACAAATGAGAAAAGCCAAAGATCTAGAGATTCCAGAGTCTCATGCCTCTATATCTTTCTTTGAAAAAAGAAGTGGTAGCTGATAGACACGGTAAGCACCAAATAATGCCATAAGTAACTTAATTATTTTGATTCAGGCCTTATTCCTGAAGTGGCTGATTGTTTTCAGTTATCAACTCTTCAGAGAGAATTACTAAGATAAACAAAACACTAAGAGTATTCATAGAAGAAGATAACATTTGAAATATTTTAACCTGTGCAATTAAACAAGTAACTGAAAATAGGCAACAGTAATGACACTGATGCCAGCAACAATAATTTAAATGAAAATTTCACTAATATGATGCATTGCCACATAAAGAGAACAAAAGAGACCAAAAGTACATTAAAGTGCATTAGTTAACAACTGCATGACTTATCTTGGGGTGGAGGGGGAAGAGATGGAGAGAGGGAGGAGAGGGCTGCTAGAGGCAATACTGGATTCTAATATAAACTCATTTGTAAAATCTTACAAAAAAGAAGGGACAATAATAAGCAGTATTTTCTCACAGAACAGAGAGGAGTGGAGGGTAAAACCAATCTCAAGAAAACCTGACCAACTAAGCAAAGTCTTCTAAACGATATAGCAGACAGGATGTTGAATGTCAGGTAGACCTAAGTTCAAATCTTTCCTCAAACAATTACTAGCTTTGTCACATCAACCTCTCTCAGCCACAGCAAGGTGGAAATATTAATAGCACTTACTTCATAGGGTTGTGGTGAGGTTCAAATGAGACGATACGCACAAAGCACTTTGCAAATCTGAAAGTGCCTCATGTGTTGTAGCTATCATTATTATCCAAAAGATGATTACTGAAGGACCATGAAAAGAAGAAACCATTTTAACACTTCTTTCTCCAAGAAGGACAGTAGAACTATCATGCTTGAACATCAACATCACAGCTGTACACAGGGCAGATGTAGAAAAAAAAATTAAAAGTGTCAGAACAAAAGGAAACAATTTGCTGGGACTATACAAACACAGCAGAACTGTGTTGTAGGCAGTACGTGTAAGGGAATTGAGGGTCCAAGAGACAAGGACTCTGGAGGAGGGGAAGACACTAACGACAAAACCAAATATTTTGGCCTTTTTTAAAACCTAAAAAAAAGTGACCAAAAGAACATCAATAACTACTGAATTATATGCCTGCCCCTTTTCATCTATAATCAATCTTTATGAGAGTCATCTCTACATGTAGTGAAGGCACACTGAAAGTGTTAGTATGAAGTAAGAAAGAAGCAGCCTAGGGGCAGCCAAGTGACACAGTGGATAGAGAAATGGATGTGGAATCAGAGATTTGAACTTAAATCCTGTCTAGCACACTTGTTACTTTGTGACTTAAGATCTTCCAGCCTCATTTTACTCATCTACAAAACAAGAAGATTGTATTCAGTGGCTTCTTTATTGTGATCCTATGACCAGAGGTACAGAATAAAACAACAGGCAACATCTTTACCATTTCACAATGAGCTAAAAGACAGTAAGAATATAAGATCCCATTGTATTTGTTGATCACAAAAACAAAATTTGATTGAGAGAATAAAACACTGCTTTATGCTCTTTCATATCAGTCTCTCCAAAATCAAAATCACTCAAAATTTCCTAGACGATATAACAGAAATAAACCCCTTTGCAGTGATCCTTTGATAATAAACATTAAATGAGGCACAAAAGATGCTTGGTTGCCAAAGTTATTTATCAATAAAATGGAAGGGATCTAGTGCAGAATTCAAGTTGAGGAAAGATAAGGATTGAAAGATCCTGCAGATGTTCCTCTTTGTAGTCATTGTGTTGACTGCATCAAGCCCTGGGACACTGCAAAAATCTCTAGAAAGAGATCTGTAACCACTCGAAGGAGTTTGGCCTGTCCATCCATTCATGAAAGACCAAATGGATGAAGAATGCCTATTACTAAGATTTTAATATCTCTTCTATAGACAGCCTACTCAGCTTGTCCAAAGTAGGTATATCTCGGACAGACTGTACTGATGGAGGATGATTTAAGTCAAGGCAGGTACACTTCTTGCATATGACAGGCGCTTAACGAATGTGTGATGAACTCAACTATGCAACCTGAAGTTGCCTAAAATCAATGAGGCATTAGTTATTATTAGTCAGTAAAATTCACTGAAGAACAAAATACATTTAAAACAAAGTGAGAGAGTTTTGTTTTACAAACATTCTATTTCCTGCCTCTGTGTTCCTCCCCATGGGCCATCTCCAGTTGTCCTGATCTATATCTTGCCACTGGGCCCAGATGGCTCTGGATGAGAAAGCGAGGTTGGTGACTTTGCACAGCCCTCCCTCACTTAAATCCAATTCACTTCCATATCATGGCATCACCTTCCTGATGTCATGGTCCTCTTCAAGAATGAAGGATGAACAGCAGCAACAAACCCAAGCTGATCTCTAAGCCTGGAAGGCATCAACTACTCATCTGGATGTCTTAGAATGCATAGATTTCTTTAAGGCTCAGCTCAGCTACTACCTCTTACAGGAGGACTTCTCTGATTGGCCAGGTGGCAGGGACTCTCCATTGTCTTTTCTTTGTATATATTTTGTGTATACTTATATACTCACAGGTGTACAGATTATTTTCCCAAAACAAGTATCAGATCCTTATGAGCAAGACATTTTTATTTTTGTATCCCCAGATTTTGACATACTGAAGACTTCTAATAAGGGGGCAGCTACGTGGGGCAGTGGATAGAGCGCCAGGCCTGGAGTCAGGAAGATCTAAGTTCAAATCCAGCCTCAGACACTTCCTAGCTGTGTGACAGTGGGCAAATCACTGAACCCTCTTTGCCTCAGTTTCCTCATCTGTAAAATGAGCTGGAGAAGGAAACAGCAAACCGCTCCAGTATCTATGCCAAGAAAACCCCAAATGGGGCCATGAAGAGTCAGGTACAACTGAAACAATTCAACAATAACAGCAACAATGATGGCAACAACCACAAAACCTCCAATAAATATTTGTGGATTGACTTACACAGCAAATAAAATACATAAAATATATACATGAAAATAATAATAATGATAATAACAACATTTCTAACTTGGTCCTCACAACAACCTTGGCAGGTAGGTGCTAAATGCAAATAAACTCAAAACCAATATAATTCACACAGCTCAAGATACATAAACCACATATACAATTTTTACTATACTGGCTGGGATCTTAGATCATTTTCTCATCACTTTATGGCTTACTTTCATATCATGCTGTCTTGATTTATTTAATAATGGCATTTAAATATAATTTACACTGAGGCAGGGCTTAAAACTTCCCCTAAAACTTTAAGGAATCTTATAAATTACAACTAATTAATCTGGTCATACGAACTAAATAAAGTAAGAAGTAGTTCAAAATGCATTTCTATCAGTAAGACTAACGAGTTCATAATTGGCTGGACTTTGAGTAAAAGCAATAAATGCCAGAGAAAATTTTAACTATGGAAATTGGAGTAGATAGACAGATTTTGAATTTTATAAAGAACATATCAGAAATAGTATAAATAAGAAATGGATTGGAGAGACCAGCATCTACTATAGTACACAATAAAATCAAAATGGATACATAATCTGAATATTAAAGATGATACCACGAAAAAATTGTAAGAGAAGCAGGTCATATAGTTTTAAATTCTTAACCAAAGGATAGAAGCAATTGTTGTTGCTAGAGTGGTTTGCCATTTCCTTCTCCAGTTCATTTTACAAATGATGAAACTGAGGCAAAGAGGGTTCAGTGACCTGCCCAGGGTGCCATAGCTAGGAAGTGTCTGAGGTCAAATTTAAACTCATTCCATGGCCAGTATTTTATTTCTGCATCACCTAGCTGTCCTAATAGAAGCATTTATAAAAGATGAAAGACATAATTTTGATTTCAAGAAGTTAAAAATCTTTCACAACAAAATGAAAGCTTCCCCTTTTAGGAAAACAAGGGAAAGTACCAAATGAGCAAATATCTTTATATCAAATATCTTTGATAAGGGTTTAATGTTCAACATCTATAGACAATAGAAACATATAAGACTCAAAGCTATCTCCCAATAGATGAGTGATCAAAAGCTATGAGCAAATAGTTTTAAATTGAAAATTATTAACAACTACATAAAAGAGAACTCTAAAAAAATGAAAATCAAAACAGCCCTGACATTTCATTTCACACCCAGGAAATTGGCAAAGATGATAAAGGATAAGAATTGTCAGCATTGGAGGGCTTATGGAAAGAAAGGAATACATTGTCAGTGGAGCTGTGAATTATAGTAGAACCACTTTGGAAAGCATCTCAAATAAAGAAGCTAAAATGTTCATACCCTTTGACCCAGAAATTTCACTGCTAGGTATATACCCAAAGCAGATCATTAATTTTAAAAAAAAAATGGCAGTACAGAGAAGCATACAAAGAATGAAATGATGCAAAGTAGGCAGAACCAAGAAAACCATATACATAGTGTCCATAATAATGTAACTGCAAAAGCAAGAACCTCAAAACAGTAAAAAAAAAAAAAAAAGAGAGAGAGAGAATGTTTCGAAATTTTATCTAACAAGGCTGGCCCCAAAGAAAAGATAAGATGACACTTCGCTGTGCTCTGTTGCAGATAGAGTGTGTGTGTGTGTGTGTGTGTGTGTGTGTGCATGTGCATGTGTAGAAGCCATGGGTGCCAAACATTACATAGAACATCAATTTCTTTTGAGGAATCTATCCATTTTTGACTAATTTTTTTCTGCTCTTCTTCCCCTCCCCCACTTTCTCCTTAATTCTCTATTGCAAGAGATGGCTCTAAGGGAAAGGGGAGTAGGAGAGATACAAAGGGAAATCTAGGCAATGTCAAAATGACAGTTATCAGTAAATATGTATTTTTTAAAAAGAAATGTCCCTAGAATTACTCACATTCAATTCATGAGGCCACAATTTATCTGTCTACCGCTGTTCATTCCCTTTAAAAGGTACTGTATTTTATTAGTAATCTCACTAAAATGTCAAAACAATATACTACAGAGACATGGAGGGCTAGACAGTGAGGAAAAAGGGTAACCGGCTGTTTCCTGCTTAAAGTGAAATCACTGATGACTGAGAAAAAGATGGCAAGATCTAGGTTTGTTTTGAAGATTAACCTGAAAGGGTGAGAGATAAATTAAAAAACAAAAGATACAATAGAGTAGACTAGCTTACCTTACTTCTACTCAATGCTGAAACTTTTGCTATGCTGGTTACAGAAGGGCTGGCCAGAAGTTATGTTGCAAAAAATAAAATAAAAAGGAGATGGTTGCCCTAGTTTCAAATAGCACTTCCCCAAAGTGGGTGAGAGGAAAACTCCAAGTTTTAAAATACATTAAAATAAAATTTAAGAAATCAGTTAAATTACCAACCAGACCTTACAATTTAAAAAATGTACAGGAAAAAAATGACCACATATATGCTTGAAATTTTGAGTAGTAATTTTAACTCTAACTTTACATGTAAACATATTAATAACAAAAACAACAAAAACCCAGGCTATGTTAACAGATGGAGAAAAAACTTGACAAAATAAACACCTATTTTTATTTAAAAGAAAAAAAAAACACTCAAATACATAGGCATAAACGAACCTTTCCTTAATATAAGTATTCTATCTAAATACAAGAACCAGCAATATCTGTGTATGTATTTATGTATCTATCAATCTATCTATCTCTATATATGATAAACTAGAGGCCTTTCCAATAAGATCCAACAAAGATGATCATTATCAACACTACTGCTTGTTAGTAGTGTTAGAAGTGCTACAGAGAGTAAAAAAGAAATTGAGGTAATAAACATAGACACAGAAGAAACAAAATTGATGCTTCTGCAGATAATGATACGTTTACTTAGAGAATAAACTAAAAAAATAATTAAAATAATTACCAACTTCAGCAAAGTATCAAGGCATAAAATAAATCCACATGAATTATCAGTATTTCTGCATACAGTATTATCAACGAAACTCAGCAGGAAGAGACAGAAAGAAAATTCTATTAAAAATAACCACAGAAAATATAAAATTCTTGGGATTCCCAAGACATATAGGGACTATATGAATGTAACTACAAAACACTGTTTAAAGCCAGATTTAAATAATCGGGGAAATATTCGTGAGTAAGTTGAACCAATAACAAAACATTCCCTATATTAACTTAATGCCATATCAAACTACTAAAGAATTATTTTATAGAGCTGGAAAAATAATACTAGATAAGCTCAAAATGGATATATGACTCAGATATGAAAGATCACACCAAAAACAAATTAGGTGGTCAACGAAGAAATTACCTTTCAGATCTATAGACAGTGGAAAAGCTCATTACCAAATGAGGGATAGAGAGGATCAAAGAAGATGAAATGGATAATTTTGACTACATAAGATCAAAAGTTTTGCATTAAAAAAATCAATGAGGCTAAGATTAAAAGGAAAAGTTAACTATGAAAAGAATATTTGTGGCTAGTTTCTCTGATAAAGGTCAAACATCCAAGACATATATGGAATTGATTCAAATTTATCTGAATAAAAGCCATTTCCCAATTGAAAAATGGTCACTGGATAGAAGAGACAGAAAGCAAAGGAAGAAATCCAATCTATAACTAACTATATAAAAATACTTTAAACCATTAATAATTGAGAAATGCAAATTTAAATATCTCTAAGTATTCTGCCACTGGAATGGCAAAATGACGAAAAAGGAAAACGATATACTGAAGAGGCTGTGAGACACAAGCATACTAATGCAATTAGTAGAGGAGCTAAGACAGTCTGGAAAGCAACTTGGAACTAAGCCTCTGAAGTTATTAAACTGTCTCAGAGATATCACCACAGGCCTATGCCCCAAAGCAATCAAAGAAAGAAGAAAAAAATCCGTATGTATAAAAATATTTTTTTTTTGTTAGTGGCAAAGACCTAGAAAACTAAGAGGACATCACTTAAGGAAAAGCTAAACAAATTATGGCCTAAGAAAGTAAAGGAACACTATTATAGCACTGCAAAAAATGACAGAAGGGATGGTTTCAGATAAGCCTAGAAAGACCTCTATGAACTGATGCAGAATAAAGTGAGCAGAACAATAACAATTTATATAATAACAACAACACTGCAAAGACAAACAACTTTGAAAAGTTTAAATACTCTGACGGATGAAAGGACCAACTGCAGTCCCAGAGGACTGACGATGAAGAACTCGACCCCCTCTCCTGACAGGAAGCTAACAGATACAAAACGTAGAATGAAACATTTTTGTACATGGGCAATGTGGGAATTTATTTTGGAGGATTATACATATTTCTTACAAGAGTCTTCTTTTTCTTTTTCTTCCCTGACCCCCCCTCCCATTAAAGGAAAAGGTGGAGAGAAAAAATAAATGCTATTTAACTAGCCACCCAAAAACAAACCAATTAACCTTATCACCACAGTTCCAAAAATCTGCAAATGTTTGGTTACTTCCCTAAACAGATAACATATGACAAAGTATCTTACGTTGTTGCACTTAAGGGTAAGCAACAAATTTAGAGTTAAGATCATTCACAGATGTCAAGAAGATGTGGAGTCTTGACATAAATTAATTAAGACAAAACTGATGACAGAGCCCAACAGCAATACTGGTAATTACTGTATAACTGCTAAAACTTTCCACTTCAATTAACCTGTATACTTTCCACTTTCTGAGTTATGCTTTGCTTCTTAAATATACATGTGTACATGCACATGCATGTGTACTTACAGTCTTCAACATACAGATGACTGATTATCAGTGGTGCATGACATGATCTCTATAGTTGGCTTATCTGTTCTATAAAGTACTGTTGAAGACTTTGGCATGGAGATGCTATAAAAATGGACTTTTAGTCCTCTTAATTCTTGAATAATGAGAACAATGGCTTATAAATTCCTACCCAGAGATCACAACTACTTCATAGTGTTTGAAAATTCTACTGTTAAGAGACCATTTTGAAAACAAAGAATACTAATAGTAAGCACTCATTCTCAAATGACATCAGGCAGTATACTTAGTTGCCAAAGAAACACTTGGTAACTTGGTTAGAAGCTGTTTTGATTGCCTCCCTCATTCCCTATTACATCTGATAGTTCCATTATCTGAGAGCGAAGCCACTGCCAAAGTTGTAGATTGCCTTCACAGAAAACAAGTTCCTAAGGGGAAGCAAACTGTTAATTCAATGGCCAGTTCCATTTCTCTGCTGCTTATTAGCACTCAAATTCTGACTGTCTGCTGCATAGTATCCTTGCCCAAGTCCCCTATTCTATTTCCCTGTCTCCTCTAACTTTATGCTGTAAAAAACAAAAACAAAACACACACACACACACACACACACAAAACCTGGCTTGGCTCAGTCTCAGAATTGCTGTGTTAGAAGAAAATTTGCAGACCATCTAGTATAAATCTTACCTGAACAAGAATCCTTTATACAACAAACCCAACAAAGAATCATTCAGCCTTTATTTGCAGGTAGAACGTTGAAAGGGAGAGCCCAGTGCCTCCCAAAGCAGCTCACTCCATTATTAGACCACTATAATTGTGAGGAAGTTTTTACTAAAACCAAGCCTAAATTTGATACTTTTGCTCTCTGGAGTCTAGCATTAACAAGTTCAATCCTTCTTTCACAAATACTTGAGGAAAAAAAAAGTTATTTTAAGGATTCTATTTAAATCTTGCCAATTTACTGATTCTAACTTCAGGTGCTATCTCCTAGATGAAGCCAGACCAGATGTGAATGATCTCACTTGCTGCCTAAAATTACTTTATATATTTTTAAGATTGATTTATATGAATATATGCTGTAATCCCCTTGTAGAATGTAAGCTCTTTGAGGGCAAAGACTCTCTTTTTTGGGGGGGGAGGAGAAGAGCTTGTGCATGGCAAGCATT
Source organism: Phalanger gymnotis (assembly GCA_028646595.1). Classification (NCBI taxonomy): domain Eukaryota; kingdom Metazoa; phylum Chordata; class Mammalia; order Diprotodontia; family Phalangeridae; genus Phalanger; species Phalanger gymnotis. The sequence continues at coordinate 1,181 of JAQQSZ010008413.1, read as the reverse complement.
TGATGAGATCTTACTGAATTAAATTTCCATGAAACTTCTGTGCCAATGAGGCATTTATGAAATCAACTAACCCAGGGGTGGGAAACCTGTAGCCTCGAGGCCACATGTGGCCTCAAGGCCGCAGGCTCCCCACCACTGAACTAACCAGTGGTCATTGACAAGTTGGAGTTCTTTCAGAGAGGGGTAATCAAGGGTGTGGAAAGAATTCCAAATCATATCATATGAAGAGTGGCTTACTGAATAATGGATGATGTAATGGTATTCAGGGTGAGACTTTTATGTTTTCACTTTTAGAATGCTAAGGTAACCAAGCACCTATGATGAGTCTTACCTTTCAAAAGCAAAGCAGACTTTTTTTTTGTTTTTTGTTTCTTTGATTGAATCAAGAGTCTTTAACCTGCTCAAGAAGAAAGCCTAGTTCGCATAGGTTTGAGTGGCATGTTTGTGACACCCTCTGACACTAAGAATTTTATATAAGATCTGAGGCTGGCGTTTTGTTTTGGGGCTCTCACTCACTGGAAGACTGTCCTGTGATTTGGCCAGACAAGACTCTGGGTAGCTGTTGTTAAGAGCCCCTCGACTTTGAAAACCTAGATGTTGGTGCTTCTCTTTTTGGTAACTATGTATGTGACAAAGCCTGTCTGTTGATCTGTTTGTAGTTTCTGTTTGTATTTGCTCTGAAGGTAAGGGTGCTGACTTTTTCCCCTGAACTAAGTGAATGATATATGTGTAGTTAATTAAACTGGGATTGTTAACCCTTTAAAGTTGCTGTTCTTAGAAAAGCTGATCAAAGAACTCGTGCTAACAGCCCTCCTGTGTGCTGGTGTTATTGGTCTTACACCCCCCAGCAGCTGCTAGCAACATTGTTGTTACAGATGGCTGACCTGAACAAGAAAAGGCAGTGAGGGTGGAGGACATATAAGCTTAATTTAAATATCTGAAGGGCTAACATATGAAAGCATATTAGATGATCCTATGTGGCAGATGAGTACAAAGTTCAGTAAGAGAAGAACAAAATGTGGCAGATGAGCACAAAATGGTGAAAAATATGAATATTTTCTTCAGTGAGCTTCTGTATCTCCATTTCCATTTGGCCAGTTCTACTTTTTTTTTTTTTTATTAACATCTTTAGTTTTCAGCATTAATTTTCACATGCGTTTGAATTACAGATTTTTCTCCCC
>JAQQSZ010008412.1:0-13050 GCA_028646595.1 Phalanger gymnotis | reverse complement strand
AAAAAAAAGACAAAAAACAAAAGCAATCTAAGAACACTGCTGCTATTTCTTTTTGAAAGAGGAGAGCAAGCCTGTTACATACTGCTCTAAGCCTCCAGGATGTGGGCCAAGATAGAACTCTGAATACCTTACAATCTTCTAGTTTTCCCCAGGTATGTAAGGTGGCTTTGTTTTCTTTTTAAGATAGTAGTTCCCAGGATGCATGGCCATAAATAATCTACTATCTTCCAGGCTCAGGGCTTGTGAACAATCTCACCACCTTTGCATATCATATTATAATCTTAAAATATAAGATAATGTAAACATTTGAGTTAAGTTGCAAACAGTACGCTGCACATGCTCTGTTCTGAATCACCATGATATTGCTAAAATTAATACAAACTTGTGAAGCTATTGCTGGCAAAATGTTTTCTTTGTGTGCTCCTTTATAAATTAAGTAGCACTGGTCAGTAAGTGCTGATTTGTGGCTTGCACAAGCTGGAATGCTGTGCCTTCCCTGACCTACCAACATCAAGGCTTAGGGGGAACACACAAGCTGGCATGCTGTGTCTGTCGCAATTGGCCCCCATTGGGACCTAGGGGCTGCTGTATGAGTTAGAACTCCATTCTTGCTAGCCCCTGAAAGGAGAGTAATTAGGGGATGCTGTAGGAGTTGGTGCTCCTATTATCAGCAACCCCATTGAGAAGAATAAAGCAATTAACCCCTTATTATTTCTTTGATGCTATCCTTCTGGCTGCCTGAATCGAGAGTGAACCTGCTAGAGGCCAGAGCCCAAAAGCTCCAGTGTGTACTGTCTGATGTCCCACTATCTCCCTTCTAGTCTGATTGCATGTAATTCACTTCTTCACCAATGTCTCTATCATCAGATTATCAGGTGCTCTCTCCCTTTCTGCATGCCAAGCTCATGGTCGAATCTGAGGGCCAGTGAGGGAGTCAGTCACTTCTTATCAAAACTCAAGTAAGTTTTTGAATTAAGATAACAGAAAGCTGCCTCTTCATTGTGGTTGTTTATGGCTGCCTCCCTTTCCAAGATTTAGTCTTTTAGTTGGAGCTGAGAAGAATTGAAATAAATTATCTCTCCCTACTTCAAATAACTAGAGGTTTAAGAGGTGGTGATTTATAATTATAATTGTTTAAGACAACTAAAAAGACAGATTCCCACTAAAAGATTTCATACATAGCTAATTACCTTCGTAGCTGTGACTAGAATACAGTTCTATTGAGTCTTGGTCCAACCTAGTTTCCACCATATGTAATTCCCTGCTTTGCCTTTCCATTGGCTGCTGCCTAAGATTTCCAAATTTGAATTGAAGACATTGGGAAGACCTTGATCTAAATGCTGTTTGACATTGTTATTAGCTACTGGGTGAATTGGATAATTGTTGCCGCTTTGTGTTTCTATAACATAAATTTATCTCACGAGATTAAAATACTAATTTTAAACTGTTGGAAGACTCTGGTGGTTGGGCCACTTGCTACAATTTTCAGGCAGGGGAAGTATTCTAAGTCATGGTCTTTCAAAGTTGGCATTATTATTAGAGTTCTGCTCTCATGTATGAAGAAATAGCATGCAATTTCTTTTACTGGGTCCCTTTTGGGTTGCCCTTAATAATAAGAATTGAAGCACTGAGATCAACAAGTATCCAAATATGGTCTAAGCACTTTGAACTACCCTTAAGGGAAGGTATTCAGCCAAGCATTTGCCCCTTAATTTTTTAAGCCCTTGTGAAATTTAAGGTAATTTAGTGCATCTGTTTCTGATTAATTTGTATTTATCTCATCAGTACATTCTACTGGCTTTTTAATGAGCAAAAAACATTTTCTGTGCCATTTGTTCATTAGAAGGTATACTTTACTTGATTTAAATAAGTTTCAACCCCAGAGAGCTCAGAAGAGAGGAGACTTTGGAAGTTGCTGAAGTTTCCCTTACTTTAACTTGATGAGGATCTGTTTCTGCTGGGTATAGTGGTCTTCACATTCTTCATTGTGGGGCACTTCTCCTATTAATATGTTATTTTTTTTTGTTTCTGATGATGCCAATCAAAATCTACCCATGTGTCACCTTCTCCTTGGTAGCAGAAGGATTCATCTTTTAAAATGTACAATGGCCTTTCCTTTGTTTTTTTGGGGTATCTTTAGACAGTATTTCCAAAATGACACCAAACAACCAACTGAGAATAAACAAACAAGCAAACAAACCAACAAAGAAACAGTGAAAAAGAGAGAGCCAGAAAGAAAGAAAGGCAGAGAGAAAGAAAGAAAGAAAGAAAGAAAGAAAGAAAGAAAGAAAGAAAGAAAGAAAGAAAGAAAGAAAGAAAGAAAGGAAGGAAGGAAGGAAGGAAGGAAGGAAGGAAGGAAGGAAGGAAGGAAGGAAGGAAGGAAGGAAGGAAGGAAAAGGAAGGAAGGAAAAGGAAGGAAGGAAAAGGAAGGAAGGAAAAGGAAGGAAGGAAGAAAAGACTGAAGTACCCAACCTATATTTCCTAACATTCCTTTCCTAGTGCTTTCCTATGTCACCATGAAACAAGGGATTAGAATTTGGTAATACTTATCAGGTATCTTTTTGTGATACCTAAGGCACATATGAAAAAACAATCAGCAGATAGGTGGCACAGTGGATAGATTGCCAGGCCTGGAGTCAGGAAGACACATCTTCCTGAGTTCAAATATGACCTCAGATACTTCCTAGTTGTGTGACCCTGGCCAAGTCATTTACCCACATTTGCCTCAGTTTCCTCATATGTCAAATGAGTGAGAGAAGGAAGTGGCAAATCACTCCAGTATCTTTGTCAAGAAAACCCCAAAGGAGGTCATGAAGTGTCACAGATGACTGAAAAATGACTCAGTAACAACAAGGCACAAAGGAAAAAGATAAATTCATTCAAAATACTTTTCTCCCCAGAATTTACTATTCACCAAGGCTTTCAAGCTCTAAAGTATGTGTTCTTAGCCTGGGGTGTGTGGATTCCCATTGAGTTTATGAATAGATTTTGTGGGGTCCATGAACATTTATGGGGAAAAAATTCGAAAGCCTTTGTTTTCCTTCGTAATCCCACTGATTTTATTTTATGGATTTAAATACATTAGTCTCAGAAGTGGTCCATACATAAAAATGTTAAATGCCTCTGTGTTCGGTATTTACCATGTGCCATACACTGTGGTGATTTACAAAGAAAGGCAAAGCCTGTATACTTAAAAAAAAAGAAAAGAAATGATATCAAGAGACAGCACTGGCAGATACAGCATTATAAACTCTGGACTTCAGGAGAGTTGTTTAACTGGCTAGTAACACGGTAAGCTCATATGGAAATAAGATACCCCCCTAGAAAGCCTCTCTGAAATGGGTATTTTCAGTAATTGGGCCCAATGACACTCAAGAGGAAAAACAACTAGTTTTTGCCAAATCACCCCAGTCATCAATGCCTAATTGAGTTCTACAGATTTCTTTCTTCTCTCTGCTCATAGTATAATAAAATTATGGATTTAGAGGTAGAAGGCAATATCCTACTGCTAGTAAGCCAAAGGCCTAAGTTTCAAATGCATGACCTTTCACTCCAAATCTAATATTCTTTCTTCTGCACTGTGTTGTCTCCCTCTTTGTCTGAAGAATTACCAATGTTGTCTAAACACATTGGCAGTGTTTACATTTTTGTCAATGAGTTGTTCTTCAGTTATGTCTGACTCTTTGACATCACTTCTGGTTTCCTTGGCAAAGATATGGTAGTGATCAGTCATTTCCTTTTCCAGCTCATTTTACAGATGAGGAAACTGAGGCATACAAGGCAAAGTGACTTGCCCAGGATCACATAGCTAGGAAGTGTCTGAAGCTCGATTTGAATTCAGGAGGGTGTGTCTCTCTGATTCTAAGCCCAGTTCTCTTTCTATTATCTAGCTGTCCCATTCTGGTGCACTTGCCTAAAAAATAGTTAAACTCCCATGGTTCTACTGCTTTGACTTTCTGGTTCTAACAAGGCCAAGGTGCACATGTTTTTGGTAATCTGTATTATGACAGTGGATTTTTTTTCAGATTCCATATGAGTCTGCTATATAGACATCTAAAAACAATCAAGGTCCAAATAAATGCCTCAATAATAAAATGTATGTATATATGCTGATATATGCATGTCATCCTTTACTGAGACAATAAGCCTCTGGTAGGAGATGCAGATTGGTACAGCTACCTCTGTGCACCTTGCCTAGTTCTCATTATATCTGTGTGCATCTTTAATCCAGATGATTAAATATAAGCCAGTATTAACATAGTTATCTGGGGCTATTAAGAAGAGCAGGGTTAACTGTTCCTCACTTATTAGTAACAGGAAAGAATATTACCTCTTTGTTATTTCACCCTAATCTAGCCAGTCCCATATTTCATTTTTTTTTTGGCCTGCAAGTCAAAGGACCAATGCTTAGGGCACCTAAACATCTTCACTATAAATTGTAAAATATAGCAGGGCAGCCAGGTGGCACAGTGGATTGAGTGCCAGATCTTGAGTCAGGAAGACGCATCTTCCCCAGTTCAAATCCAGCTTCATACACTTACTAGCTGTGCGAACCTGGGCAAGTTACTTAACCATATTTGCCTTCGTTTCCTCTTCTGTAAGTTGAGTTGAAGAAGGAAATGACAAACCACTTTCATAAATGAGGTCATAAAGTGTTGGACACTACTAAAAATGACTTAGCAGAATAAAAAATAGAATATAGATACTCTCTCTCTCTCTCTATGTATATATATATATATATATGACCTCTAGGTACTACATGCATACCTATATATATATATATATATATGTATATATGTATATATATGTAAATACTCTAACAGACAAGTTTGTTTATTATTGTAAATGTCAATATTCATATTCACCCTATTGCTCTTCTCTGTAGTTGGTAGACAGGGGAATTTGTCCCAGCTACCACTTGGCTGAGATCATCTAAATTTTTCCACCTCTTTTCCCCCAAGCTTAGGTCAGGGAAAGACCTCTCAACGTTAAATAAATGATTATCAGCTCTAATCTAAAGGGGGAAAATAAGCATCTTTATGTTACATTATTTGATATGACATAATGTTAAAAATGGTACCATTAGCAAAAAGAATATTTCGTAATGTTATGACTGTTGTTGAGCAATCATTCAGTTGTGTCTGACTCTACATGACCCCATATATATTTTCTTGGCAAAGATACTGGACTCGTTTGCCATTTCCTTCTCCAGTGAATCTCAATTTTATAGAAGAGGACCTGAGGCAAATAGGGGTTATTATTTGCTCAGAGTTACACAGCTAGTAAAGGTCTGAGGCTGGATTTGAACTCAGAACTTCCTGACTTCGAGTCCAATGCTCTATCCACTGTACTACCTAACTGTGCCTAATGTTATGATAGAAATTTATAATCGTGGCTATAATTTTAAATCGTATTGGCAGTTAAAAAATCAGATGGAATTCACAAGCATTTCCCCTTTAGGCAATCTGCAGTCTCCACAAATCACATCTGGTAGGCATTGCTCACCACCTGTCATATTCTGTCAGTATATCCCATCCATTATGTATGTACTGACCTTGGAGAAGACTCAGTCCATAAGAAGAAATTAATATAACTCAGTCTTTGGGAGAAACTTGGGACATTAGAAAAGGAACACAGTTTAAAAGAAGAAGTTGCATATGCCTTAAAAATTTCATTGTGTGCCTTCCAGAGTGTGAAAGTCCTGGCTGGCCTTAGTCAAGGCTTTCCTGATGTTGTGGTTTGGCCATTTGATGGGCTCCATTAGTTAGGAAATCACCCTTCCAGGAGATAATCAGAACATTATCAATTCTCAGAGCTGGAAGGAAGCTCCAGAAGCCATGGTATCCAATCTATATCTGAGCAGGAATTTCTACCACAACAACCCCCAACACATGGTCACTTTGCTTCACTTTTAGCATCTCTAGTTGTCCAACCAATTAATCCAGTTCATGACTACCAAAATGTCCCCAAATTCCTTATCAGCCACAGACAGTTGTAAAGTTGGGCATCTTAAATAGCTTCGAAGGGTTATAAAAACAACTTACTCCCAAAATTTTAAGGTTATTTAGTCTAGGGAAGATGATTTTTTAAAGAATGTAATTACTTTGAGCATTTTGTGTCTATAGCATTGGAAATAGTGGATATTTAAATAGGCTTTCATCTTTAATTAAAATATTGATACATTTCAATATAAACCTGCATGTTCAAACTGAATTGTTATTATGAACATAAAATTGAAAGAAGGGACAGTGGAGAAAATATCCAATCATTTCAGTAATTAAAAGATTTTAAAACAACTCCTTCCCCCAAAGCCTTTACTTTAATAGTGACACCAACTGTGATTTTAATAAAACGAGAGCAGATTATTGTTCATCTATAAATCTCTTTTTGAGATTGTAGAGGGAGAGGGCAAAGCATTGAGATACTTAACTTAGTTCTAGCAGGAGTTGAATTTAAAACATATTCATAAATTTATTTAATTAATTTCACTCCATTTCATCAACAATGCTCAGGTACAAGGGTGTTTGTTAACCTTATGGTAATAATAATAAAAAAGATGAAACCAATTACCTCTGAAGATAATTATATAGCAAGTTACAAGCAACAGACACAGCTCTGAGCAATTAAAAAAAAACACCTCTCCACCAAATATATGGGTTGTCAAAGTAAATTTATTGCTTGCAAATTCGAGGAGAGCATCCATAGGCTTCCTGTACAACAAGTCTTGCTGACCCAGCGTTCAGGCCATCACTTTAGCCACTGTATCTGTTAGGGACGGGATGGTGGTATGACCTTCACTATCCTGCTTCATTTTTTTTTTACAGAGAATGAGCATGCCAGCCCTTTTTTCCTTTCTAAGTTTGTTATAAGGAAAAGGTTTTGAATGTTTCAAGGTACTCAAGCAATGTGAGCTATCATTTTATTACTATGTTTTCTTAAGGACTTTTAGATCTGAATGAATGAATGAGGAAAATAGCATTGACTCATATACCAAGCCCTCGTTATGTATTGAGCACTGTGCTAATTGTTGAAAATGTAAATATAAAGAAGTGTGAAAGTCTCTGGATTCAAAGAGATTACTTTCTGATAAGGGAAGAAAATACATGATATGATCCGATTTTGTCAGATGGACATATCTCCATTGATTCAGATCAGAGCTCCTCTGTGCCTTGTCATCTTTGTGATGTCTGTATGCTTTTATAAATTCTCGAAAAAAGATTCTTCTAAAACCATGAAGATCTTTCTCTGCCCCCTATGTATGTGGGGGGATGGGAAATGAACAAGCATTTATATGTTACCTACCATGTGTCAAGTACCTTGCTAAGTTCATTTTTTTTTTTTTTACAAATATCTCATTTGATCTCCACAATAATTCTGTAAGGAAACTGCTATTATTATCTCCATGTTGCTATTGATGAGAACCGAAGGTTAACAGCTTGTAAATGTCTGATGCTGGATTGGAACTCCTGATGCCAGGTCCAGTGATCTATCCATTGCTCCATCTTCTGGCTCATATGCCAAGTTATCACTCAGTCTGCGCATCAATTATGTCTTATTCTTAACACTAACTGCCATTTCCAGTCATCCATATCTTCAATCATTTGGTTTATGGTACTTTGAAAATACATGCCATTGCTGGTCATATGCTGTAACGTATTTATGCTGACCATGTATGCATTGTTCACCGAGTTGCTTGTAATTTGTATTCTGCCAAACTGTGGTGTTCCATTATTCACAGTATCCCTCGCAGAATGTAGATTTTTTTTTTAAATAGTCACTTTGGATTCATTGAAAGCACTGTAACCATCTATGTCAGTCAGATCTCTTCCTACTCTCAATTTTAGATCTGGTTCAATCATACTCAAACTAGGATCCATTAAACTTTCAAATATTTTTCACTCATAGATCATAGATCTTAGATTCAAAGATGGCATGCTTTGGTGATCTACTATCAGAGATCTTTGAAGATTGTGGAAACTGTGAGAAGTATCTCAGGATTAGAAAAGTCAAGCATACTACTGATGTTTAAAAATGTAGAGGAAAAAGGAATCATAAACCATGCATCTTAAACTTGAATCCTGAAAAATTCTAGAGTGCATTGTTAAAGGAACAATTAATGAGGATATAGAATCACATCTTTTCTACTTTATATTTGTGATTTGGTATTTTTAAATCCAAATTTAAGACTTTACAATTATCCCCAATAAGGCCCAATTAATTAAATAAAGCTGAATATTTTAACCTGTCAATACATATTTGGATCTTTATTCTGTTATGCAGCTTGTTAGTGGTCTTCCTATTTTACTCTCATCTATAGATTTGGTAAACATGACATATGTTGCAGCAGCTAGGTGGTGCAGTGAATAGAGCACCAGCCCTGGAGTGAGGAGGACCTGAGTTCAAAGCTGGCCTCACACACTTGATACTTATTAGCTGTGTGACCTTGGGCAAGTCACTTAAGCCCAAATCGCCTTGCCCTTCCTCTCCAAAAACAAACAAACAAACAAAAAAACTCATGACATATATTCCTATCACTTATGCAATGAAACAAATGTCAAACATGACACGGCCTTGCAGAGGTGCCTAGAATGCTAGAGGCCTCTTTCTGAGTTTCTGTTTTAGGTTTCAAGGCTACTCTTTGCTTCCAAACATTCAGTAAGATATCAATCCACTTAAATATATACTTATCTAGCCAATATAGCTCCATCTTTTTCATAAGAATGTTTCCCTAAAACCTGGTGTGATCTGTGAGGCTAATCAACCTATCAAAAAAGAAAATGAGGTTTGTCTGCCATGACTTTTGCTTGTGGAAGCCCCTTTGAGTCCACAACTTATTCCTTTAGGTATTTACTAAAAATCTTTTTAATAGTATATTAAAGAATTTTTCCAGAAATCTAAATTCAAGGTCGTTGAGTTATTGCTGGAGGTTCTTCCCTTTTTTGAAAATTGGCTCATTCCCCCTTCTCCCTATGGCATCTTTCTTATTTATAATCTTTCAGAGACTTCTTAAAATTGCTGACAGTGACTTAGCAATTAAGCTTCCAACTTGTTTCTGTACCAGAGGATGTAGTTCATTTGGGCCTAGTAACAGAAATTCATTAAAGGTAGCTAGGCAATCTAAGGGATTTTGACTTTGATTTCTGAGAAAATTCTACAATGAATGGTTAAAGATAAAGATAAAGATTGATAAAAATCTAGACAAGTAATAAGTTATTACAAAGATAAAAGAAGTATGGTTTCATTGAGGACAGGTCATGACAGACCGACTTAAATTCATTTTTTTTTAAAAGAGAAATGATTACTAATTTAGGAGATGGCAGAAATGTTACATAGTTTACCTAGATTTAACTAAAATTTTTGATAAAATATTTCATAGTGTTGTAGAGAAGATGGAAAGATATGGGTTCGATAAAGATCTTCATGGTTTTAGAAGAATCTTTTTTCGAGAATTTATGAAATTATCAAACAGAACTGTTTGAGCGCCTTACCTCAAAAAGTAATGGTTGATGATTAATGCCCATGTGGCAGCAAGTCTCCAGTGGAGTACCCCCAGAATATACTATCCTAACCCCTCCCTAGACTATAGCCTGGGCTAATTTTGATTTTAATTTAGTTTAGTTTCTTTTTTTTTTCTTCTTAAAACATATTGACACATTTCTTGGAATTTGTTGGTTCAAGAGACTAAAAGCCCATTTCATGAGTACAAAGTAGCCACAAGGCACTGAAGAGACCCTCAGATACTTGGCTGGTAGATTGTGCATGATGGGAAATTCACACAGCTGTATCAATTTAAAGTGTCTTTAATGCTGATCCATATCGAATATCTTTCTCCTGCTAGAGCTGAGTAAATATCCTTTTGCTAACTTTTGACTGACTTGCAATTGTCTCGTTTTGTTTCGGTATTGAATCTAAACTACCAGGGGATTGACCTTGAGTCAGGCCTTGCCAGGCATCTGTACTTAAACCTGAGCTGTTAAAAATAAATATAATTACATTAATATATAATTAATGACAAAATTATATATTTGTATTTATATAAAATAAATAATATACACACTATATGTTTTTGTATGTGTATATATATGTATATCGATTTATGTATTTATATGACTTAAATAGAAATATCCGCATTAAATTTACAAAGGATACAACATTGGCAGGGATGAATGCTAGACTCAGGTTCCTAGGGTATCTTCCCAAGGTAGACTTAACCATTGGGTTGAAGTTAATAAGATACAAGTCAATTGAGATAAATGTCAAGTTTTGCCTACGGTCAAAAAACTCAACTTCACTAGATAAGATGAGGCAGGCAGAGTTTTCTAGTAGTTCTTAAAAAAAAAGATTTGGGTGTTTTAATAACCTCAAGATTAATGGGAATTAGCCTTATAATGTGGCAGCCCAAATAGCTAATGTAATAGTACAATTTTCCTGTGCCTTAGGTTACATTTGGTACATCACAGTCAGTTCTGGATTGTGTTTAATAGGATGTCTGTAGGCTAGATTTTGCTAGAGGAGTACAACTGGAATGGCGAAGGATTTGAAGGAGTGGTTGAACAACCTGGCCATATTTATCCTAGAGGAGAAAAAAAAACTCGAGGGATCTTGAAAATATTTTCAATTAGATATTTTTTCTCTCTCTTTTTATTCTTCTGGTAGAGAAAAAGATAATTGTAAAAGTGGTGAGCTAGAAAATTCCTACTAAAAGTCTGATCCTGCTTTCATAGGCCATATTGACATGGAGATGACCAGTCATTCTACAAGGCTACACTAGAGACTGTGCAGTTAGTTGTTAAACCATTTACAATTTAACAATTTTCCCATCTAAGAAGCTGTCTTTCTATAATGTCTAACGAGCTGACATTCTACTGTAGGAAATGAACCAGATCTATATTGATATTCTTGCTATGAAAGAGACTAGAAGATAAAAAAATTTGTAGCTATGTGGAAAGATGCCTCACAAGTTCTCTTCAGAACCACACAATGAAATAGTTGGCAGGGTAGGTTTCATCATGGAACCCAAAGTGACACCAAATGATTGACACCATGTCATGGGAGTTTTGGTCATCTTGCTTTACAGTGCTCATAGTGAATATAAGTAAGCATGTAGCCAGGAAGATAATTACAATCTTTGCCAGGATCTATTAAAAAGGAATCTGCATGACAAAGAATAGACACTCTATAAAGAACTTGACAAGATCCTTCAAATGGAGGCATCATAGAATTGTTATTTAGTGATTTCAGTGCAAAAGAAAACAAAGAAAATGACAAAGACTATTTTAGAAAATCTGGTTGCAGTATCAAAGAAGAAAAGGCACCAATGTCTTTTATGCTATTTGGAGGTCTTATGTCTGTACGGCATGAATATTTTATTTAGCAGAAAGTCATAAGGTATTGGATATGGCAAGCATTCACAGCATCCTTAAAAATGATTCTATTTTAATAGACAGGAAATAATGGTGCAGATGTATCAGATATTTTGGAATAAAATCTCTTTATGTAGTTGTGGAATTGACTAATTAGAGCAAAGGTGAAAGGAAATAGAAGAAATGGAAAGGATAAGATGATGCTCTTTGTAACCTTTAAAATTAGACAACAATGAAGATAAATTCCATTACCATTTCTGTAGAGATCTGACAGACTTTCAAGAGTCATTGTAACGCATGTGCTGGTGCAGGCCAGAAATTGCCTGAACCAAATAATGCTTAATTTTAGCCAACTGGGAGCCATAACAACCAAAGGCAACACCAATATAGAAAAGGAGCTCATTTATAAAATGTTACTGAGGTAGAAGAGGGTCGAATATGTAAGAAAGCATGAGATGATGTGATGAAGGTAAGCCAGATCCCTAGAATATTTGGAGATGATGCCTGAAGAAAGACAATGAAAATAAGGGTTATAGAATAGAATGAATGCTTTTTAGAGAATGAACTCTCTGCTTTTACTGAATTCCTATGCTGGCGCAGTATTTTTTGATGGAGGTGACCACAGGTCTTCAACACTATCATGGAACGATATCATGGAGGAGTACCTGGCAAATTCTACTAAGGTTTTAAAGAAATAACTGAGTCTCAACCTAGTAGCACACTGAAAGCTCAAAGACTAATTTGGGTAAATTGAGAAAGGCCTATGACTGGGCTGGCAACAAGGTCATAACTTTTTCAGCAAAAATTGCTTCTGCAGAGGGGTGGAGCCAAGATGGCAGCTGGAAAGCAGGGACTAGCGTGAGCTCCCCACCAAGTCCCACCAAAAACCTATAAAAAATGGCTCTGAACCAATTCTAGAACTGCAGAAGCCACAAATTGGCGGAGGGAAGCAGGGCTCCAGCCCAGAACAGCCTGGATGGTCTCTGGGTAAGGTCTATCTTGCACAGAGCTGGGAGCTGAGGGGAGTGGAGCTGAGCCAAGCAGAGCCCAGCATGGGCAGAACTGACGGACCAGACCGTGGACAAACCAAACCAGGAGCCAGGCAGGGTGTGTGCCCTAGCACCCTGAATCAGTGAGCTGTGGCATTTAGCAGACCTCTCAACCCACAAACAGCAAAGACAAGAGAGAAGGTTAGTGGGAAAAGCTGCGGGGACAGGGAGTTTGTGGTTTGGCTACCGCCCCTGGGGCAGCAGAGGTGGGGCAGCTAACTACAGCTGCAGTTGCTTCTGGCCCCAGGCCCACCTGGTGGGAGGAATTAAGTGGCTGATCAGAGCAGGAGTGAAGAGCCTGCTGAAGATCTAAGCCCAGTCTGGGTTGGGGGTTCTTGGGGAAGGAGGAGTGGTGGTGAGGCACCGCATCTGGGCAAGCATGGAACATAGAACTCTTTAGTCTACAAGCAGTCATACCCCACTGAAAAACTCAAGGGTTAAGTAAATTGTCTGGAAACATGGCCAGGCGGTGAAAACACACCCAGATTCAGTCTCAGACTCTAGACTCCTTCTGTGGTGACAAAGAAGACCAAAATATACAGTCAGGAGAAGTCAACAAAGTCATAGAGCCTACAAAAAAAACCTCCAAGGAAATCATGAATTGGTCTCAGGCCATGGAAGAGCTCAAAAAGGATTTG
>JAQQSZ010008411.1:0-13050 GCA_028646595.1 Phalanger gymnotis | reverse complement strand
GAAGGAAGGAAGGAAGGAAGGAAGGAAGGAAGGAAGGAAGGAAGGAAGGAAGGAAGGAAGGAAGGAAGGAAGGAAGGAGGGAGGGAAGGAAGCTTAATTAAGTTTAAAAAATATACTTCAGTCTGCACTCAGAATTAATCAGTCTTTTTTCCAGACAGTTTTTTCTTTGTGAGTCCTTTGGAATTATCTTGGATCATTGCATTGATTAGAGTAGCTAAGTCTTTCATAGTTGATTATCTACACTATTGCTATTTCTGTGTGCAATTTTCTCCTGTTCTGCTCACTTAACTTTGCATAAGTTCGTAGAAGTTCTCCCAGATGTTTTTTTCCTGAAACCACCCTCTTGTTATTTCTTACAGCACAATAATATTCCATCACAATCATATACCACAACTTGTTCAGCCATTCCTCAACTGATGGACATGCCATCAATTTCCACTTCTTTGCCATCACAAAAATAGTTGATATAAATGTTTTATACAAAAGGGTCCTTTTCATTTTTCTTTGATCTCTTTGGAATACAGACTTAGTAGTGGTATGGCTGGGTCAAAGAATATGCACAGTTTTGTAGCCCTTTGGGCTTAGATCCAAATTGTTCTCCAGAATTGTTGAACCAGGTCACATCTCCACCAACCATGCATTAGTGTACATATTTTTCCACATCCCCTCCAGCATTTGTTAAGTTAGTCAATCTGATAATTGTGAGGTAGTACCTAAGAGTTGTTTTACTTTGCATTTCTCTAATCAATAGTGATTTAGAGCACTTTTTCATATGACTATTGAGAGCTTTGATTTCTTCTTCTGAAAACTGCCTGTTCATATCCTTTGACAATTTATCAATTGGGGAATAATAAATGTTGGAGAGGATGTTGATGAACATTCATCACATTAAATTAGTAAATTAATTTAGGTAGAATTGTCATTTTATTTTATTTGCTTAGCCTATTGACAAACAATTAATATTTCTCCAACTGTTTGAATTTATCTTTACTTGTGTGAAAAATGTTTTGTAATTATGTTCATATATTTCCTTGGTTTGTCTTGGGAGGTATTCCCAAAGATTTTATATTAACTGCCATTATTTTAAATGGAATTTCTCTTTCTATTTCTGCCTGTGAAGTTTGTTTGTTTATTTTATATCCTGTAACTTTGCTAAAATTGTTAATTGTCTTGACTAGTTTTGTAGATGATTTTCTAGGCTTCTTTAAGTATACTGTCAAATCATTTGCAAAAAGTGATAGTTTTGTTTCCTTATTTCCTATTTTTATTCATTTGATTTCTTTTTCTTGTCTGATTGCTATAGCTAACATTTCTAGTACAATATTGAATAATAGTGGTGATAATGGACGTTATTGTTTCACTTCTGTTCTTATTGGGAAGGCTTCTAGTTTATCTCAATCACAGATAATGCTTGCTCTTGGTTTTAGATAGATACTACTAATCATTTTAAGAAAGGCTCCATTTATTCCTATGCTTTCTAGTGTTTTTAAGAGGAGTGTGTGTTGTATTTTGTCAAAAGTTTTTTTTTTTTTCTCCTTGGGCAAGTCACCGCCTTCCCTCCTCTAAAAAAAGTTTTTTTTTTTTCCTGCATCTACTCAAATAATCATACTATTTCTGTTGTTTTTGTTATTGATATGGTCAATCACTTTGATAGTTTTCCTAATATTGAACTAGCCCTGCATTCCTGCTATAAATCCCACCTGTCATAGTGTATGATCTGTGTGATATATTGTTGTGATCTCCTTTCTAGTATTTTGTTTGAAAATTATGCATCAACATTCACTAGGAAAATCGGTCTATACTTTTCTTTCTCTATTTTCTTTCTCTCCATAACTTTCTGATTTCTTCTGAGGAAAACACCATCCTCCTGGTAACAGAGGTGTCATCCCTGATTCCTCCCTTTTTCTCTCACCCCACATCCACGTCTTGTTGCCAAATCCTGTTACCAAAACCTTCATAACTTCTCTCACATATACCCCCTTCTTTCCTCTAACACTGCTACCACCTTGGTGCTGGCCCTCATCACATGTAAAAGTCTTTGATTGGTCTGTGTACCCCAAGTCTCTCCCAGTCCAATTCATCTTCTACTCCACTGCCAAATTGATCTTCCTATAGCAAAAGTCTGACCATGTTATTTGTTTATTCAATTTGCTCTGTTGGTTCCATATCGTCTTTAGGATCAAATATAAAATTCTCCGTTTGATCATCAAAATCATTCATAACCTGCCTTCTCCTACCTTTCCCCAGTCTTCTTACAACTCCCCTCCTCTCACTCCCACCAATTTACTTTGTAATCCAGTGAGATTGACCTCCTTGCTGACCCTAGCATAAGATAATTCATGTTCCCACTTCTTTGACTTTCTCCCATTTCTGGAACTGTTTCCCTATCCCATCTCTGCCTCCTAGCTATCTTGACTTCCATCAAGTTCCAGGCAAAATCACATCTACAAGAAGTTCCACAACCTCTTAAAGGTACTGCTTTCACTCTGTTGACCATCTCCTATCTATCCTGTATATATCTTGTTTGTATGTAGTTTTTTATATTTCCCCCTCCATTTGACTATGAGCTCCTTGAGAGCAGGGAATATCTTTTACCATTTTTTGTATAATAGGTGCTTATTTTTGTATGAGTAGGTGCTTATTAACTGACTGAATAACTTTTCTTTGTTAAGTATTCTCATCCATATTTCTCACAGTTTATTGGTCTTGTCTTAGACAACAAGAATACGTCCCTGGAATACATTCCTATATTGAATATGAACTGCTCTGCAGGCCTATTTTGGCCAGTAAGAATGAATAAATGAAATTTTTGTTTTAGTTTTCTGTCCAGGATGAAGGTAAAATGCTTTAGCATCTTTTAGTATTGAAGCAATAAACTAGCTATAGTAAATAGAAAGAACACAGGACTTGGACCAGAGAGAACTGAGCTCTAATTCAAATCTTACAAAGAATTCTGTGCCACCTACCTTCCTATACAATTTCCTAGAAACTTAATTCAATTCGTTAGCATTGAGTGCCTATCTACTGTGCCCAGAATTATGATTTGATCAATGTTCCAAAGTTTTCCATCAGTATTTCTACCACTAACTAGCCAGATGACCTTAAAAAGTTACTTCAATCCTCTGGGTCTCTGGTGTAAACTTCTAAGAATTTATATTAGTAATTAACAATTCTAAGAATTTATGTTTCAATATATAGTTTTAGAAGAGGCATCAAATGAGCTCATCACATACCTGCCAGAAGCATAAAACCCTTTTATAACCTTCTGAGAAATGATTATCTAGTTCTAGTCTGTTTTTTAAACCTCCAATGATAGAAATCTCTTTTTTTTACCTCACAGAGCAGCCCATTCTCCTTTTTAATAATTCTAATTATTGGAAAGTTTTCCTTGATATATTGGAAAGAGCTTTGTATATTGTAATATACACTGTATATTGTGTGCATACATACATACATACATATAAACATATATATATATACACATATATATCTGGAGCTCAGAGGATCAGACTTCAGATTTGGGGGTTTTATTGTACTACAAGCTCAATATGAGTCAACAACGTGATACAGCAGTCAAACAAGCTTATGGGATTTGGGGTTACACTGAGAGGCATAGTTTCCAGGAATGAGAAGTTATAAGTAGCAAGGAACTCTTCCCAGAACTCATCAAGGGTATTGCATTCAGTTCTAGGACCACCTATTAGGAAAGATATTGATGAGCTAAAGAGCATGAGATAGGTCAGGGCTGGACAAGGAGACTGAGGGTGACAAGATAGCTGTCTTCCAGCATCTGAAAGGCTATCATGTGGAAAAAAGATTAGACTTATTTAGTTTAGTCTCAGAGGGGAAAACTAGGAGTGGTGGGTTAAAGGTTCAAAGAGGTTGGTTTAGGCTATTTGGGAAAACTTCCAAAGAATTAGAGCTGTGCAAAAGTATGGTAGCCCTCTTCAGGTAATGATGGGTTCTCTCATATTGGAGGTCTTCAAGCAAAGATTAGATGACTATCTGCCCATTAGGTTGTAGAGGGGATTCTTTTTATTAGGCTTGGAATACATGACCATTTATGTATTCCGTTATGAAGTTCATTTCAATGCTGAAACTGTGATTCAGTGACTCATCTTTAAATGCCCACAAGATGATCTAGCTTTGGGTCTCCTGCCAAGCTTTCTGTAAGTTTATTTTTCCCTTCCCCGCTTCTCATTGTTTTATGAGGTGATACTTCTCATAATATTCCGCTATCCTACTCTATAAAACTTTACAAATGAATTTACATTCTAAACTAGTGTTGTCCTTGGCTATTACACATCTCCTCTTAGACCAGAGAAGATCAACTGTCTGTTGGCTGTCTCAGTTTTTAGGCACTTTTGTTCTCCTCATTGTGGTGATTGATTTACACCAGTTAAACTTCCTCAAGAAATGGTGATAGTTTGTATTTATGTCTAATCTTTTTAGTCCATTTCCCTTTTTTGATAATACCAACAAGTTGTTTAAATAGAGCTGCTTGTGGTTCCCTCAATGCCATGCCATATACTCTCATTTTTATTATGTCTTGTAGGATCATAAATTTTGATCAGTAAAGGATTTAGAGATCGCCTAGTATAGCCTCCTCATCCTAAACATGAAGAAAATGAGGTCCTTTCCCCAAGTGATAAAGTCATGATTCAACTCAGGGTATCCCTGACTCTAAATCCACCCCTTTTTACTCCTCATTCTTTTATTCGGCATTGATTTCAATCTTTTCTCTGACAAGTCAATGGTCTTGAAGCACCTAGCTGATTTGGCAATGATTCTCACATAAATTTTGTGTGTATATATGTGTGTTTGTTAGGTGCTACTTGTTGGACCCAGAGCCTCTCAACTCTTTGCTTAAAGAAAATAGTCATGAGGTACAGGGATTACGCTTCTATATAGTCTACAAGCATTTGACCTCTCATTTCTTATTTCTGAGCTATGTCTTCCAACATTACTTTTTCTATCCTCCCCCCATGCCAATGTTTGCTTAGAAGTCATTGATATTAAGTATGTGAAGATTTAATTTCTTACCAAGTTCCTCATAGAATTTCTCTAATCCTCCATACTGTGCATATATTGGCATATGTGGTAATTATTCACTCATTATATACCCAAAGTTATTTCTCCTTATGCATGGCTTCCTATGTCCCATTTCTAGGCCTTTTGCACTCACTATTTCCCAAGTTTGTAATGTGCTCTTTCTTTGCCTGTTTCTTAGAATGCCTAATTTCCTTCAAGATTCCACTTAGGCATCACATTCTACAACAGTGGCTCTTAATCTGGGTTCCACAGGTCCCCAAGAGGTCTAAAAAGAGATTGCATCTTTAATTTCACTAACCATGGGTTTCTTTTATAATTCAACGTACTTGTTATACATTTAAAAACATTATTTTGAGAAGGGGTCCATAGGCTTCATCAGATTGCCAAAGGGTCCATAGCACAAAAGGTTAAAAAAACTTGTTCTACATGAAGCTTTTCTCATTCCCTACATTTGCCAGTACACTGTACCCCAAAATTCTCTCTTACTTATTTTTATATATTTTGTTTATAACTATACATCTACAAATTGTCTCCCTAAATAAAATAAAATATAAGTTCACTGAGGGCAAGACTTGTTTCTTTGTATTCTTAGCACCTCACACATAATAGGTTCTTAATAAATAGGTACACTCAGGTAACCTCCCCTCAATTTTGGGTTTCTTTTGTGTGTTGTCTTCCCTCATTAGACTGTGAGCTCCTTGTGGGCAGGGACTGTTTATTGCCTTTCCTTGTATCCCCTACACTTATCACAGTAGGCATTTGATAAATGTTTATTGACTAATTTAATAAATGCTTGTTAATTTATTATCACATACTAGACTTTTGCATTTGCTTATCACACCACTGCAATATGAGATGATTCAGTGTTTCATTGCATAACATGTTTTCTTGTTTCCTTTGGATGAATCTCTCCAGTAACCTCATCAAAAATGGAAATGAGATTAGACTAGTAGAACCTCCCCTTGATAAAGTCAGTCTGGCTCTTCGTGATCATGACTTCTCTTCCTAGACAATAAGTAATCACTCCTTTAATAACATCTAGAATTTTGTCAAAAGTCAAATGCTTTATAGTATTCCTACTTCGCTTTCTTCTTTTTAAAAAATTAAGCCATTTGCCCTTATCCAGTCCTGTAGTGTCTCTTCCACTCTTGACAACTGTTCAATAATCACCAACAGTGGTCCTGCAAGCATAAATGTCATTTATTTCAGTTTGCTGGGAAATTGTTTATCTGAACCAAAAAATTGAATTCATCAAAGACAGCCAGTAGTTCATTTATTATCTCCCTCTTTGCCTTGGTTCTCAATCTCCTATGCATTTTTTTTGCCCTTTCCAGTCCAAAGAGAATTCTTCTGGGCATAGAAGTCAGAAGCAAAAAAGAGCTGAGTAGTTCTGCCTTCTCTTAGTCTTCAACTAGCATTGTTGTCCCCACTCAATCAACCAGCCATTCTTTCCCTTTTCCAATTCTCCTCTTTTCAGCAATAAGCTCTGCTGTCATAATTAGTTCCTCATCCACCTCAGCTTATTCCCAGTTTTAGCCTTCCTGCCACAATTCTTTCAGCATCAGTACATTCTTTTACCTCTTCCTCCACCTTCTGCATGTCTTTTAGAAATCTCAGTTGGTTGGTGAGCTCCCTGTGCATCAATACATGTATCTTTAGACAACTTCCCCTATTCCTCTGCAGCAAAGTTGTTTCTCTTTGTGTCTTCAGAATTCTGTTTTTCATAGTTTCCTATCTCTACTGGGCTGACTTCCCCCGGAGGATTTTTTAATTCATATTAGTTCATAGTATTATACCTGTTCTTTTTCTGTGATATCTTGAAAAGTACTCTCCCAGATCTAGAGTATATAACCAACTTTACCTGCCTTTTGTCCCCTTTGTCACAAATTCTAAGGTCCAAGCCCTAGGATACTAAGAAATACAAAAACAAACAACAACCAAAAAAAATATTCCTGCCCTAATAGATCTTACATTCAAAAGAGGAAATCAACATGTAAAATGACTAATTATGTACAAGATTACAAAAAGAATGGATATAATACAATCCAATAAGTTGCCTAATCTTGCTAATTATACCTCTTTGATATGTTTTATCTCTATCCCTTTATCACTACTCACATGGCCATCACTCTAATTTAATCAATCAATTAATAAGCATTTATTGAATACCTCCTTTGTGTTAGACATTGTGCTAAGTATTGGGCATACAAAGACAAAAATGAAACAGCCCTTGCCCTCAAGGAGTTTACATTCTAGCAGGGAAAACCCCATAAATATATGTATCACCTCTCCTTTTGATTCTCTCTCCAAATTTCTTTTCAATCAAATTATGAGCCCAGGTCCCCAGTTGACTATTTCTCTCCTAAGGATTCTAGGAGTAACTCTAAGGGGCTGAGGTTGTGAAATTCTCAAGAGCCCCCATCCAGTGTGTTGACGGCATATTATCAATTAGCCAGCCAGATATAGTTATTTTTTTTTTGCTAAAGAGTATTTACTGAGACAGTAAACAAAGAATAGTTGGTATAAATGATCTCCCCTAACATCTAAGACATACTGTCACACAAAATCATACAAAGTTCAGGAGAAATTGGGCTCACACTTAAATATCACATGTGGCAGAGAGGTAGCTTCTGATTGGATGGAAGTCCTTTTTGCCCTTTGTGGAGTCCTCATGAAATTCCCTTTAGGTCAGTATTGACCTCTGCCAGGCTCCAAAGCTGGTGAAATCTCCCTTCTAGGGTTTGGAATCTGCCTTTCCTTATCAGTATGTCAAGTTTGGCTGGGGCATGTCTCTCAACTTCTGCTTCAGGTGCTGCCTTCAGCCATTGATGTTCCAAGAACATTGTTAATGACACAAATAGAAAGTCCATGTCTTGCAACCTTTTGAAGTTCACAAGGCTGTCGTCTGGTCAGTTTGGGGTGGGAGAGAAGAAAGACTCAGTCATCATCACCCCCTCCCCCATTCCTGTCCTCTGGTTACAGACACAAAGGTCTAACTCCTCAACTTGTTCCAACACCTGACAGCCAAAACAACTGCTGAAATCCCTTCTCTAATATGCATAGGCCCAGAGCTATGATGATTTCTTTCATTCCATCCCAATACACTTTCTGTGTAGCATTACATGATTTCATCTAATAGCTCAAATTGCTTCACTCCTTCCAGACTGAATGAAGCCTTGTTCACACCTAATTTACACCTTTGATTACTATGTTCCATAACTGAATCAGAGGCGTTCTCATTTGGGTCCCCTGATACCTCATCACCTGCTCATTGCACTAAATCTCATAAGATAGAGGAGCATATTGCATCACTGTCCATTGAATAGAGCATACAGAGAAATCACTACAGACTAGAGAAGTCATAGTTTCTGGTCTGAAATGAGCGAGTGCAAACTGACAACTACTGAGAGTATTTCCTGGGCAAACAATACTCTAGTCCAGAAGTAGGCAAGTTCATGGCACACTGATAAAGAAAATGCCCAGAAATGTGTGTCCTCTCCACTACCCCCAGCTTACACAGCTGTGTTATGTCTGTGCTAGATTTGAGTGCTGGGAACAAACTAAACAGTCTGTCCACACAGAAGGCAGAATGTATGTTGGATCTTCCCTTTGTGTGTCAAAAATAGGATCGCTTGTTTAGCAATTAAAAAAAATATTTTGGTGAATTATTGTCTCTGAGGACTGAGACATGGTCTAATCCACACCCCAGGATATAATTATAGACTAAAATGTGGTTTTGTCTCTGACTTCTTACACTCACATATCTGGAATCACTTCCCAGAGTATCCATTATGGAGGCAACTTTAGAGGCAAATAGCACATAGTTGGCACTCTATAAAAGTTTATTCACACCCTATTTAGGTCATAACCTAGTCTCTTTTTGAGGAAGCTTGCCAAACAGTGATGGATATGGCCAAAGCATTTGACCTTTGGGGAGAACATCCTTTTATTCAGTCTCCAAAGAACATTTAAAGAGATGTTTAGTGTTCCATCTCTAAATAAGTCGAAACCAGAGGTTCTTAAACTCTTCTGTGTCATGGACCCCTTCAGCAGTCTGGTGAAGCTTGTGAATCTCTTCTCAGAATAATATTTTAAATGCATAAAATGCAATCAGTGGGATTGCAAAAGAAACCAATTATATTGAAATAGTTAAGAAAATATTTTTTAAAAAATATGTTCATAGTCCCCAGGTTAAGAACTCCTACCCCTAAACCTTACACGGGGTTACACTACTTCTTCAGTCTGCTCTTAGTAGTACTCCTAAATGTGGCATGAGATGGTATGGAAAACACAAAACAGTGGCTAATGTCAAATAACAGATAATCTTTTGACATATCTCTCTGTCTCTGTCTCACTAGTCCTTTCTGGAAAAGGAGCAAACAAACAAAAAAGAACTTAACCATAAAGAAGTAAGATGGCAAGGAAGACCAAGACATAAACTAAGGAGAAGACAACAACGTGAAAGAAGAGATAAAAGTGGTAGAGGAAAATTGGGAAGAGAAATGAGGGTGATGCAAGAAAATTATGAAATGAGAATTAACAGTTTGGTAAAAGAGGCACAAAAAGTACTGAAGAAAATAGCACCTTAAATAATTGTCCTAATGATAAAAATGGTACGAAAAAATTTACTGAGGAGAACCCTGCATAGACTCTGCTCTTGGACACATCACTGGATCACTCATGACCTCTTGAAGCTTGTGAGCTTCTCTAAACACCTTCACCTAAAATGCAAAGTAGAATAGACACAAAAAAGACAGAAGCAATAGCAAGATCATATATTCACTGGCTACATTATAGCAGTACAAGTGGGAAGAAAAAGGACTATAAGGCCTCTCTTCACTGACAGCCTAGTCCTTGTCTGCTCCATCACCAGCTAGTCTGGGAAGAGGCTTGGCCTTTTTTGATGCCACCCCCCACCACCCAGTTCTGTCCAAACAAACGAACAAAAAGCTTCATCTTTACCATGTAGCTTATGCACCATGCTCAAGTCCACACGAGGGCTGAATCAACTTAATATATTGTACGTGTTCGTAAGGACTGGGCTCATTGGCTAGTCCCACATTATACTATGATAATTGTCAGCTCCAGTGTTTATTTGTTGACTTCTTAAGAATATTTTGGAGAGTAGAATGGAAATTTATCATCTGTTAGTTTATGAAAGACAGCAACCTTCTGGTATATAATTCTGGTCACTCAATCATGTCTTTTTAAGTATTTAGTAGATGCTAAATTTTTGCAACCTAAAATTATCTAGTAGACATTTTTACCATTTCCATACAAAATCTGCATTGATCAAAAAAATCTAAGATCTTTAAGGATTAACTCTCTATAACCTCTGATAACAATGATCTGTTCTTATATCACTATTATGAATCTGTGTAAATAAATATGTTTGATTCTGTCCTTGTTAAACCAGTGGTTTAATACTCTTGTCAACATATTATTGGCCAAATTAACATGGATGTTGTTCAAGGCCTTTAGGTTCCACTCCTGAATCTTAGTTTTTTATAAGCTCCCTCTAAAGATAAATCAAAATGAGTTCATCCAATAAGTCTAGTGGTGTGCACACATTATCTTTACTATTAATCTATGAAATGCCATGTGTTCCTGAAGAATTTCTATACATTTTTAACTTATCATACAAACTAAGAACTTTTATTAGCATTCCTCTTCTTTGAAGAGGAAGTGATAACCACTCTCTGTGGTAGGCTCTATGTTTTGTTAATAATGTACGAATTTTTCTTGGATTATTATCAGTAGTCATAAAAATAATAATAACAAAGTATTAGCTAGAAATATATTTACTAAATATTTCCCTCATATCATCCTTCTGAAAGATCCAAATAGGGAAAATATTTCTAAAAGATATTGAAGGTTTGGGGGTTGGGTGGGAATGAGATCTTGGAATTGCATTCTTTTTAAGGGGATTTTTCATTTTTATTTTTAGCCTTTTACAAAACTACTCTTAGAAATGGAAACTGGTGAGAATTCCAAGCTCTTTTTTTGAGCTCTTAGGATTAATTTTAAGTAAGCTGTGTAAACCAGGGAAGGCATCTCAATTATAAACAAACTATGCTTTGAAGCAGCGCCCATATTTTAATGTTTTCAATAAAAATCTTAAAATAAAGTCAGAAAGAAGGCATTTTCCAGTCTTCAAAGAGAGCTATAGTCAGATAAAGTAGAGTCTCTTGAAATACAGTGCTTGGAATGCTGTGAATTACGTTGCTTATGTTTAAGTGCTGAGTTCTTATGAATTAAGTGTATTTTTGTGTTAGATCCAATAGCTTTAGGCAAGGTAGAATTTCCACTGAAAGTCAAAAATTAATAACTGGACTTTTAGTAGAAGGTAGATGCTCACAATGATTTTAAAAACACAAAGCATAAAAAACAACACACATGCACAATACATACTCATCCCACAAAATTCTGATAGTAATAGTTCAGATTACCAGTTCACCATGCCTGCTTCCAACCCAGCCCCACTGAATGAAGGAAAAATGGTAAAGAAGGGTTCTACCTTCTTCATTACCACCAATGACAACTGCTAACCAATTCTCACCAATAGTCAGGAACCCTGGAAGTGTCAACACCTCCTAGATCACCAGGTCTGCTTCTAGCCTAACCATTACAGGGATTACTCAGAGAAGTAGCCCCTGTGGAAAAGGAGCCAGCCAACAGTCAAACAACTGCCACAGGCAAGGCAAGCAATCCAGGCTAGCTGAAGCATCAAGACAAGCTGAGGGAGAGGCAGGAGGCAGCATGTGCCAGGCAAGTCAAACCACCACCACCACCACTATCTCTCCTCAGATCTTAGGGTAGACAACCCAGGACCTTGAACCCAAGGGCCTTGGCAATAAACCATTTATTTTCTGGGCAGCAAGCACTGTACATAAAGCTCGCCAAGTACTCCCAAAGGTGCTATGATCACAGCTACTAAAAGAAAGTTGTGGCCACCAAAGTCCTTGGCACTGACAAGTGGTTCTACATCAGAAACTGATATCATTCTATCAATGTTGTTGCTGTTGTTCAGTCATTCAGGCATGTCCAACTTTTCATGACTGTCTTTTCTTAACTGAAGAAAAGCCATGAAAAGTTAAGATTCTCCTCAATTTCCACTCCATGATCCTGGTCATTTAACAGGTGCTATATTCTTCTTTTCCTTGCATTCCCTTTTAAAAAAAAACTCATTTCTCTAGCCTAATTTTTCAGCTCACATAAAAACCGAGATCAATTATGAATGCTGTATACTGCTTTTTCTATATATTGAGTCCCAAGACAACAAAGAGAAGAAAGGCACACAAAGACTTTAAAAGGACAAAGTCTGATGCTGTCCTGGCAATCTGTGATTTCTCCAGACTGGGAGCTTAAGCTTTTATTGTTTTATTAATATTTAATCATCTTAATAAGCTTCTCAAAATAGGAGAGAGAAGACCACGTGGACATGAGAATTAATTTGCTTCTAGGCTCAAAAATTGAATCTGTAGCCAAAGCATGCCATTTATAAAGGGCAGCCTGTGTATTCTTCTCTCTATGAGAGAGGAAAGAGGTAGGGGGAGGGGTGGAAGAGGAGAAGCAATGAGCAAAAGAGAAGGCTGTATTGTCCTGAGCTGGCCTTAGTCAGAAGAAACTGGATGGTTTAGGAGGAATCTCTCTTCTTTTCTTTTCTTTTTTTTAATTTTATTTAATATATTTAGTTTTCAGCATTGATTTTCACAAGAGTTTGAATTACAACTTTTCTCCCCATTTCTACCCTGCCCCCCACTCCAAGATGGCGTATATTCTGGTTGCCCTGTTCCCCAGTCAGCCCTCCCTTCTGTCACCCCACTCCCTTCCCATCCCCTTTTCCCTTCCTTTCTTGTAGGGCAAGATAAATTTCTATGCCCCATTCCCTGTGTATCTTATTTTCTAGTTGCATGCAAAAACTTTTTTTTGTCTTTGAACATCTGTTTTTAAAACTTTGAGTTCCAAATTCTCTCCCCTCTTCCCTTCCCACCCACC
>JAQQSZ010008410.1:0-13050 GCA_028646595.1 Phalanger gymnotis | reverse complement strand
TAGATTCAAAAAACAAGTTGATTCAATAAATGGATAAGATATTGTGGAAGAGAAAAGAGGCAAGAATGGTTCAAAGGTTACAAAACTATGTGATTATGAGACAGATGGTGCTATTAATAGAAATAGGGGGTTGGATGTGAGAGGAAGGAGGATACTAGGAGAAGATGATTAATTCCATTTAAGACATATCAGGTTTTAGATACAAAATATGCATAGTATAGAAGAACCTTCAAATAACAAAGAGACATGATCTAGTAGAAGAATCAGAATGCCGGGATTCTAGTCTAAGCAATAACATTTTCCTTTCATGTAACCATCAGAATCACAACCTTTTTGGAACTAAGTTTCCTCAAGTGTAAAATTAGAGGGTTGAATCAGATGAAATCTAATGTTCCTTCGAGCTCCATGATTCTAAGTAAGAACTGGAATCCAATCTGAGCTAACATTTTGATTTCAAAGACTTCATAGTTCAGGAGAGGCCACAGTGAAAGTGTTTCATTTTGATTTCTTGTGAAACAGCCATTTGCCCACATCACAAAACTATCAAACAAATTTGACAGTCAGAATCAAGGACTGCAATAACTAAAAAGCGCAGGTCAATTTCAGCAACTTGTCAAGTCTGTTTTGGAAAACAGAGCAGAAGCTCTCAGCATGTGGTACTTGACCAAGAGTTTTCCAAAGTTTCCCAAAACATGCCAAATTGTTTCATTAACTGCATACCTAGCCTACATCTTTCAAAGACAGCAAAAGAAAGAACATCTGCCTAGAAATCTCATTGATCACCCTATTTGAAGAAAATATATACATTAAACCTTCTAATAATAAATTGGATGCAGATTTGGAGCTCAACATGGCACCCAGCAGAAAACTACACTTGACTTGAAAAGAACAGTTTGATGACTATATCAAAGGGGCTTCCAAGATCTGTGAGTTACTTCTCAGCAGTTCTCTAACTGTAAAACTCAATTTCTGTCTGAAAAAGTGATTTGATATTAATTGGATAAATGATATTGGGAGTAAACCATTGGGTCAAGCAAGGATAAAAGTGAGGTACTATGTTGTGCCAGTAAGGCAAAATGGGCTTAGTTTAACTGGTGCCCTTGAGGAGTTTGGCTTTTGTTTACCGTGAAAGTACTTTCACCTGTTAAACGCTAAGCCCCAGGCCAAAAGCCCGATCATGTGTGAAACCTGTGTGGGTGTAGATTAAGGATTTAAGAGGGACCAACTCAGGATCCCATTGGTCTCTGGACTCTGGTCTCTAGTCGTTGAAGCCGGGCTTGAGAACACCAGAGGCTTGGCTGCGAGGAGAGGCAAGAAGCTACAGCTGGAAAAAAATCCGAAGCAGAGCCAACCCCTGTGTGGACCCAGGAGTTTGAGCGAGGTCTGGAGGCCAGTGAATATGATTTATGCCATCTTATTTTTCTATGGCCTCCTGGCTACTCTTGTGAGGCGGGCCTACTGTGCCTGGAGGCTTGTGTTCACAATACTGGAATGGGGAGGTTGGTTCGCTAATTTGTTGCTCTGGGCCCTGAACAAATTTTTTGATGCCTTCTGCTTGGAGAATTCTGTATACCCAACGATTTCAAATCATTCAGATATTTATATGATCCTTTTTGAGATCATAAATTCGGCCTTCCTACTACATATGTATAACTAGAAATGGGTATTGGATAGATGCTCTAGAATCAGAGTTCTAGCTGGTAGTATTATGAAGCCCTTCCCAACCCTCCAAGGGTACTCCTAGAAGTCAACAAAGGAGGAAATGCCTTGTTTAGTTCCCCAACTTTTCAGTGAGAGATAAGGACTTTTGACTCTTAGAAAGTGAAATTGAAGGTATACAGCATCAAATAAGTCTTATAGATCTTAGGCAGAAAAATGTTAGAATTGGAAGAGAACTTAACAAATGCCTTGTTTAGTGGCTAATATGGAAATGTTTTGCATGACTTCATATGTATAATTAACACCAAATTGTTTGTCTTCTCAAGGAGTGCAGAGGGGTGGGAGGCAGAGAGAGAATTTGGAACTCAAAATTAAAAAAAAGAATTTAAAAAATTTTGCATGCACTTGGAAAAAATTAGTGAAATAAGTTTATGTTTTTTAAGAATACCTTGTTCAATGCTTTCATGTTACAAAGGAGGAAATAGAATCACAGATTTAGTGTAAGATTGTTAAATAGATTCAATGTTACTGACTCTCGGTCTAATATTTTTCTGCTTTTGTTTTGTTTATTTTCACAGGCAGGTTCATTCATTCAACAACCATTTATTAAATTCTTGAAATTTACCATAACCTTTGTTTAGCACTGAGTAGACCCAGAAAAAGCAATTTGTCTTTGACCTCAAGGAGCTAAGATTCTATTTTGGTAAAATGACAGGGGAGAGCACAATAAATTTATACACATACATATATAAATATACTCACATGTACACATAAATATGTATTCATATATTATCACATCATATATATCTGGAGAAAGAGAAGAGAAAGAATATATGTATAGTTAAGGATAAACTCAACTTATGATTTCAATGATAGTGAAAATTCTCAGTGTCTTTATCTATATAGCTTCATATTCTTTGCAACATATAAAGAATCATCTAAGGCAGGAGTGGGAAACCTACAGCCTTGAATGGCCTTCTAGGTGTTCAAGTGCAGCCGTTTGAATCCAAACTCCACAGAACAAATTGTTTTAACAAAAGGATTTACTCTGTAAAACTTGGAATCAGTCAAAAGGCCACACCCAATGATCTAGAAGGCTACAGGTAGACTCAAGGCCCCAGGTTCTCCATCTTGGTCTAAAGCATTGAGATATTAGGTAAATCAATTACCCAAGGTCACTCAATCAATATATGTCAGTGGTATCCTTTACATCAAGGTCTTCCAGATTGTGAATCTTGTTCTCCATTGTCTAAGACATATTAACTCTTATATAAAGTACATTGAAAGGAATTTCTATCAGTATCACACTAGCAAATGAAAAGATAAGGATGAGATTCTTGTTTGAGGTAATCTGAACTGACCTTTGAAAACAACTAGGGATTCTAAGATGCAAAAGTAAATAGTGCATTCCAGAAATTAGAAACAGCCTACATAAAGGCAAGGGGAATGGATATAGGAGATGAAATGAACAGTGAGTAAGACAGTTTGATTAAAATGAGCAGGGGAAAATAATGTGTAGTTAACTTGGAAAAGTAGACTAAATTTAGGTTGTGAAAAGTGAGAAATGCCAAATAGAGGATTTGGAGTTTGGCCTTTTTCCTGTGCTCATACCAGATACCAAGACTTCCAGAGCAATTGTCTCTGTTTCATGTCTCAAAAAAGTAACCAGTTAGAGATGACACACCACTTTTTCTTGCAATTGTACCCTATCCAGAGGCTAACCTCTTCCAGTTGGGCTTGGGTCCTAAGGATATCATGAGAAAGTAGAAGAATATGTAAAAAATATTTATTTGATAAGAAGTAGATATGTCCCCTTTGTGCCCAGCCCTCTAGCATTAACTGGTGTGCAATTTCTTTGCCTCAACCAGAGTCCTGCATGTAGTAGATGCCAAATGAATGTTTGCTAGCTTAGAGTGTGTTGAATTGAGTATAGGTTGAGGAAGAGATCTGGTATATAATTGAGTTAGGAAGGTGATGCAGTTGATAGAGCATTAGGAAGGTTCAAGTTCAAATCTGGGCTCAGAAATTTTCTAGCTATTTGATCTTGGGAAAAATAATTTGATTACTGTCTGACTGAGTTTCTTCATTCATAAAATAGGAAAATAATAGCATCTACCTCTTTGGGTTTTTGTCAGTTGTCTCATATCTGTAATATGATGATCATTTGAGTTCATCTGTCCAATTGTACATTCCACATCTGTAAGCATCATCATTTACCATTGTCCAGAATTCTCTGAGTGTAAGGAGAATAGGCTCATGAAGAATCACCAATGAAATTATGCTTACTTCTCTGGGAGCAGGGAGGGTAACAGGTATTTGTGATGGTCTGTACCAAACATCTTCCTTGGCCCAATCTCTCTTTCACAATACTGGTCCTCTAGATCTCAGCTCCTTCAAATCCCAAAATGCATTCTGCTAACAAGTGTATCCAACCTATATATGATCATTCTCTCCTCAGTTGTATCTGGAGAAGAGTCTAAAATTTTTACCTTCCATTTGAAAGAAGTAATGCTGATATTTTATCCTAATTCTTATAAATGAGGAAACTGAGTTTCAAGAATTTGTGACTTGCTCAACACCACACAAATAGTAAATGATAGAGGCAAAAATCAAATTAAATCATTTAATCAATCAATAACCAAAAACCTACACTATGAGGGGAATGATGTTGGGGTTGGAGTACAAACATGAATCCAGCTTTTCTGATTCCAACTTTATCTTATGTTCTAATAAACCACAGCTTCCACTCTACACCATAGCTAAGGAAAACTTGTCAATACTTATGGTATCCTTATGTTGTGTGTATAAGGATATCCATTGGATAGATCTTAGGGTTTTGTTGTTGTTTGTTTGTTTGTTTTTGCATTAGGCATAAATAATACCTCTAGAGGACTTATTAGTCTTGATTAGTGCACTTAAACATTTATAAATATTTATGCATCTGATCTGACATTGCATAGAGTTTTTCAGTATCTAAAATAAAAAGCCCAGGGAGGGGAATGTGAAGTTATCAATTCATGATGCAAATTTATCTTCTTGAATTCTGCAATTTATTTTGTTTAGTTAACTTTCTTACTACCTGACTAGAAGAAATGAATTTTGGAGCATCATGAAGTCTAACTAGATGAAAACTTCATATCATTTTTTTCATTTATTAAATGTTCCTCAGTTCCCAAGGGCATTATGTTGACCAATTAAAATTCAATTCGAGAAGTGATATAGTGAATGGATCAAAAGTTCTCTATCATAATTTATCATAATTGAGATTAATGGAAAAATCAAAGCCACTGCAAAATTGTGAAACTGGTTAAAGCCTATTTATTTCAATGGACCTAGGATGATCACAATAGGCCAATAACATCATGTTAGGATGACAGGGGTCGTTTTTGGGAAAACATAGTAAAACTACACATAGATTTTGATTATTTTTCAAACTAGTCTTCGAATTCCTTTTTTTCATCCACGTATGTAATATTATTTTCTTTAATCACTGCTCTGGTTTATTCTGACCTACTTGCATTTGAAATCTTTTTGCCCCCTACCTCCTATAATTCTCCCTTTCTTCCAGTACTGTTTTTAATTAAAAGAAGCCAATTCACTCAACTAAATATTCACAGTGCTTTGGTTAAGAGATTTTCCTTAAAAAAACTATCTGTTGATTATTGTAAATAGGTTTGAGCTGTATCAGGTAATATATGATATGTAGATAGATAAATATAGATCTAGATAGAGAGATACAGATCTAGATGTCTAGATCTGTATCTTTCTATCTCTATCTAGATTTATATCTATAATCTAGTAAAAGAGCCTAGTACTTATGAGCATGTTATATATGAGCACTTCAGGGAACACACAGGTACAGTAGAACCTTGGTATATGAGTAACCTGGTTTATGTATGCTTCGCTGGACAAGGAAAAAGTTTTTCTCAAAATTTGTCTTGTGGGACAAGCAAAAAATTTGCAGTAGGAACATCATGTTTGGACTTAAAAGGCTCTTGAAGGGTTGACGCTCAAGTAGGGTAATGTTTTTTTTTTCATATGTCAAACAAAAGACAAACTGATGAATCTGCATGAGGACCAACAGTGAGAGATTGCACAGGATAGCTCATCTGAGGAGGAGGCTGAGAGGTAGGAGGAATCCCTCAAGTCAAGTGAGATTAGGGAGGTTTATCAAATGTGGGAAAAAAATGCAAAATTTTTCTAAAAAATCATCATCTAAATAAGGATATAGCAATGAGAGCCACGGATATTTTCAATGATAATTCAATGTCATATTTCCGTGACATTATGAAAAAAACATCAAAAACAAGTGTTGTTAGAGCCCTAGTCAGAAGCAAGCACAAAGAAAAAAATATAAGTGAGTCAAAACATGAAAGTGATTCTAAAAATTGAAAAATAAATGAAGGCAGTAGTGCTAGTCTTACTTTTAGTGAAAGTAGCATGAGTGAGAACACTCTCGACCTTGAAATCCCCAATCATGGAAGGAGATTCTTCTTCTAAGCAATAACCCTTTCTCTTCCTCCCTCTCATCTCCTTCACACGACTCATGACTCTTCTCAAAGGTAAAATACAGGTTAATTTGTTTAATTTTTGGTTTATATTGTGTACTAATCATTGCTATTGTATTTCAGGTGCATTAGGGACAAAAAACTTACTTTAAATTATAAATAATTATTTTTATATGAATATTTTTGGCCACGTAGTACCCGTCATCCAACTTTACGTTATTGCCCATGGGAAAATTTGCTTTGCAATCTGAACAAATTGCATGATAAACAGAATCTTGGAATGAATTAAATTTGTAAACTGAGGTTCTACTGTATTACATAACCCTGTGGTGAATAAAAGGGTCTTTGATTGGCTGCTGATCTATAACTGAACTCATCTTTGTTTTCTGGTAGTGAAAAAGTCCAAGAATGTTCTATACCTATAAGTGAAAATGGAGGCAAGAAGAATAGTGGCCTTGTGTTGTCGGTCATTCAGTTAATAAACATCATTATGTACCTACCGTGTGTCAGGCATTCTGCTAAGCACTAGTGATACAAAAAGAGGTAGGTGAAAAGCTCCTGCCATTAAGGAGCTCACAGCCTAATGGGGGAATTAGCAAGCATACCCATATGTACAAACATATTATATATAGAATAAATTGGAAATAAGAGAGGCAAGGCATGAGAATTAAGAGCAGTTGGGATGAAATTTTAATTGTGTCTTAAATGGACCGAGGTAAGGCAGTAGGCCAAGATGCAGAGGGAGAGCTTTTGCAAATTACCTATGTCTCCATGAAAGCCATTGCATGGCTGTGAACATTGCACCTCACTTTCTTTACTTCTTTGGGGTTTTTTTTACTTATTCTTAAGTGAACAAGTGTTGATTATGCTATAAACTTGTGTGATCTCGAAAAATTCAGAAACCAGAAGTTATATTAGATTTTGGTAAAAGGCAAGATAGTAAGAAAGGCGATAATGAAGTTTTACTCTAGTCCCCCTAAAACCACCATTCTCATTCTAAGGAAGTGTTATTGACCCATTGTGAATATGCCAGGTCCACTGAAATAAATAGTCCTTAACCATGTTTACATTTGTACAACAGCTTTGATATTTCCTGTGATCTCGATAATAATCAGTAAGACAGAGGACCCAGTTATACATGTGTAGTCGTGCAAAATGCTTCCATAATAGTCATGTCGTCAACGACTAATTATATTTCCCTCCTTCCTACCCCACTCCCTGTTTATTCTATTCTCTTCATTGACCCTGTCCCTCCTCAAAATTGTTTCTTTCTAATTATTCTATCTGCAATCTGCCCTCTATTCTATCGTCCCCCCATCTTGATCATCCATTTCCTCCCTACTTCCCTGTACAGTAAGATAGATTTACATCCCCAAGTGAGTGTGTATGTTATTCTGTCCTTAAAAAAATCCAATGAGAGTAAGGTTCCCTCATTCCCTGTCAGTTCCCCCCCTATTCCCCTCCACTACAAAAGCATTTTCTTGCCTCTTTTACATGAGAAAATTTACCCCCATTCTACCTATTCCTTTCTCCTTCTCCCAGTATATTCCTCTCTCACCCCTTAATTTTATTTTTTAGATATCATCCCTTCATATTCAACTCACCCTGGGCCCCCTGTTTTATAATTTCTTCATTTCTCATAGAGTCATTAGCTTCCATTTGCTCTATTCTAATTTTTAAGGAATTATTTTCTTCAGTGAGCTTTTGGGCCTCCTTTTCCATTTGACTAATTCTGCTTTGTAGGGAATTCTTCTCCTCATTGGCCTTTTGGACCTCTTTTGCCACTTGGGTTAGACTATTTTTAAGGTATTACTTTCTTCAGCCTTTTTGGGTCTCTTTTAAAAAGCTGTTGGCTCATTTTTTTTCATAATTTTCTTGTATCACTCTCATTTCTCTTCTCAATTTTTCCTCTACTTCTCCCATTTGATTTTCAAAATCTTTCTTGAGCTCTTCCATGGCCTGAGACAAATTCACATTTTTTGGAGGCTCTTGATGTAGGTTCTTTGGCTTTGTGGACTTCTTCTTGCTCTATCTTTTGGTCTTCTTTGTCACCAAAAAAAAGATTTGTTGTCTTCTTCTAGTTGTATGCTTTGATCTTATTTGTCACCAAAGTAAAATCCTATAGTCTGAATTTTTCTGCTGTTTGTTCATTTTCCCAGCCAATTTCTTGACTTTTTTAGTCTTTGTTAAGGTTGGGCTCTGCTTCCTGTGTGGAGCCTGTACTATCCCAAGCTTCAGAGCTTTTGTGCAGCTGTTTTCAGAGATACTTCTAGGAACCTTTAAATTTTCTTTTCTTCCAAGATGATATGATCAAATGGCAGATGTTTACTCCTCTCCTGGCCTGTCTTCTGGTCTATGAGTAACTGCAAGGACTCTTTCCCACCTTGGAATTGTGAGTAGGGTTCCCTCTCCATTGCTGACACAATTCTGCCATGCCAGCACTCCTCCTCATTCCAGGACCACTACCCAGGTTTGTGACCCAGATTCAAGCAGATGACAAAGCAAAAGAATCCTGCTTCAGCACCAGAGAAGAGATCTCTGTAATCTCCTTTTCATCTCTCATCAACCACTCTATCTTTATACCATCTGTTGGCCGAGAGCTCTGGAACCAGCCAGGACAGCCTCTGCCACTGCCCTGGAATTGGGGCTGGACTGCGCTCCTCTCTCACCAAGGTCTGACAGACCTTTACTACTGACCTTCTATATTGTCCTCCATGTTTGTAGGTTGAAAAGTATGGAAACTGCCACAGCTGCCTGTGATTTCAATCTCTTGAGACCTGCTTTGGGTTTGCTGAGGCCAGGTCTATGCTGGCACATTTTGCCCTGCACTATGATCCTTTCTCAGACTGGTAGGACAGACCTTTCCTGTCAACCTTCTAAGTTGTCTTGGGCTGGAAATTTGGTTCACTCTGTTATTTTGTGGCTTCTGCTGCTCTAGAATTTGTTTAGAGGCATTTTATAGATATTTGGAGCAGTTTGGGGGAGAGTTCAAGCAAGTCCTTTCTTTGATTCCACCATCTTGGCTCTGTTCCAAATTATTTAATTTTTAAAATCCTTTCTGAACTCTTCCAGGGCTTAAGACCAATTTATATTTTAATTTGAGGCTTTGGATGTAGGCGTTTTGACTTTGTTGTCTTCTGAGTTTGTGTTTTGATCTTTCCTATCACCATAGTCACTTTCTATAGCCAGGATCTTTTTCTGCTCTTTGCTTATTTTTCAGTCTGTTTCTTGATTTTTACCTCTGTACTAGAGTGGGGCTCTGCTTCTGGACTCGAGGGGGGACTGTCCCAAGCTTCAGATTTTTTGTGCAGCTATTTTTCAAGGTAACTCTGGAGACCTATAAGTGTTTGTTTTTTTTTTTCTAAAATGGTATGTTTTCCAATAGATATGTTTACTAGTCTCTTGTGTTGTGCATAGGTCTGTGAGTGACCACAAGCACCCTTTTCCTCCCTGGGCCTGGTGTGCTCAAGCTGGTTTGTGCTAACAAGACTTACACTGGACTATGCTCCACTCTTATTCTCTTGTAACACAGATTTCCTGCTAAAAAGTGTTTTACTCCATAATTTCCTGGGTTCTACTGATCTAGAATTTGTTTTGAGACATTTTTAAAGTTATTTTAATGGGTTTTGGGGAGAATTCGAGTGAATCTCTGCCTTTTCTCAGCCATCTCGACACCACCTCCAGATAATAATTTTCAAACAAGATAATATGAGACCCTTTATCTAAGAAAGAGGTAAGTAACTAGCTTACAGAGATCAGAAGAATTGTAAAAGATAGAATTAATATTTATAGAGGAGAGAGAACTACTTCTCTGAGAACTATGGAATGATAAGGAGATAAATATAGGGACAGATCTGTACCTAAAAGAGAGAAGAGAGTTCCCACTAGGTGGTCACCACGTAATGGCATATACTTACATTTCTCTCCAGATAGATCTGAAGTTTTCTAAGAATAAATCTTTCTGTTAAGAATTTGTAATAGTTCTATAAAAGAGGGAGTCTTTAAGAGGACTGAGCTGCTTAAAAAGTCTTTAAAATTATTATTTTAAGTTCTCTTAATTTTTTTAAATTTTTTGAATTCAAAGAGTAAATCATGTCTTCTTAATTGAAACGATATTAGCAATATGCATTTTGATTTTAACACATATGCTTATGACATGATGTCATTTAATAACAGAGTAATTCATTTTAACATCTCAAAAGTTGTTGAGTACTTAAGGCATCAATTCACCAAATCATATGGGAAAATCATAGGAGATATTTTATACTATGTTTGATTCATTAATAAATATTTTACAAAGTTATTTCCTTCTGCAAGAAACTTAGGATTACTAAACTTTCACAGAAAAAGTGAAATGACTTCATACCAAATGATACATTTTGAAGAAAAAAAAATTTGCTCAGTTGCCTCACACACAGTAAATATAAATGTATCAATATATTTTATATATTCTGACTTTTAAAATTTAGTCAATATTTTTATTATTTAAAACATTTTAATAAATTAATATGCTAGTGTTCTTAAATGAAGTAGTTACCATTATTTCTTTTAAAGTCATAAAATAATGCTTAATTAAAACAATCTTCTACATCAAGATACAATTAAACTTAAATGGTTAGCTGAATATACAGCTGTTCTCTAACCTAGGAGCTGGACTTTTTCAAGCAGTGTGCTTGATGCATTTAAAGCAGTATGGTAAGTTTGCTGGATATATGCTTGGACTATTTTACTTACTTAATGATGCCTTAGTAAACACATAATAAATTGCTTGTTCTGTCCTTCCTACTCCTAGTCTTGATTTTCCTCCAACCTGTTTGATGACTTCTTAGTCATCTTTGAAGTTTCATCATCCATAACATATTCTGTAAATTCTTTTGTATCCCAACAGTATCATTTATCATACATATCAATTATAATTTCTATCTAAAAGATTCCTAAATCTATGTATTCAGTCCTAATTTCTTTCCTGAAATCCATTATATATTGTCATTTTGAACTTCATGTGCTAAAGGTATTTGAAACATATTATGTTTACAATGTTTACAATTAAATTCACAGCATTTTCCCCTAAACAGTGTCCTTTTCTGAACTACTCTGTTACTCTTGTGAGCACCTTGATCTATCCAGTCAACTAGGTTTATCTTTTCAATATCTTCCTTAGCTCCTCACTCTTATCCTACTAATCATCTCCACTAAACTTTCATAGATGTTTTTTCCCTCATTCACTATCCTAGTTCTGGCCCTTATCATCTCCCTTATTGATACAGCCTCCTTATTGTTTCCTCTGCCTCCACTATCTCTCAAATCAAACTCATCTTCTACACAGCTGCCATCATTCAACTACAATTCATCTTGTAAATAGTTGCCAAGATGCTTTCCTTAAAACCCAGGTCTATGTCATGCTCTTCCTTAATAAATGCTGGTGGTTCTTTATTGCCTTTAGAATTAAACATGAATTCCTTATTTTGCTATTTAAAGCTCTTTGTTTCTTTGCCTTGACCAATTTTTACAGCCACCTCACACATTACTGCCTTCAATATCTGCTATGGTTTGGTCATATTGGTGTTTTTGTTATTCCTCTCCCATGTTTATGACTTTGCAATGGATTTCCTCAGTGCCTGGAGTGTTATCTCTCCACACATCTGTCTCTTGGAATCCATAATTTCCATTAAGACCCATTTCAAGCACCTTAAACACTTCTGCATGAGATCTTTCCTTGTCCCTACATTTGTTAATGGCTCCCCTTCCAAATTTATATTGTTTCTACTTTTTTTTTCCATTCTTCTATATATGTGCTTTGTATATACTCATACGCACAGGTTGTCTTAAATATAAGAATGTAAACTCCTTGCAGGCAACAATTGTTTTACTTTGTTCTTTGTATTCTAGGTGTCAGTTTAACTCCTGACAGATAGTTTGCACTTTAAATGTTTACTTTGTTAAATGATTGACTTACACAAAATACTTCAGCCAAAACTCTGTGATTTTAGTTTTCTAGTCTAAATTTTTGGGGTAGTGTCTAATACACTCCTGCCCTGCATGAAAGACTGTATCTGTGCATCCTTAGATAATGATAAAAGTTGGTTAGGACAATTCTGATTATATTCTTTAATCGATTCTATAAGATTCAATTGATTCTATAAGATGTCAAGATTTTGGGGGCATAATGTGTGTTGAACAGAAATATTCTATAATTTTGAAATATTAGGAAAACCTTTACCTATCTGTATTTATTGTAGATAAGGTGAAAAGAAAGTTCACTACCCAATGATTAAATGGAAAGGTCACTTGCATACCTACTATACCTAGTGACCAAGATATTTCCAAACTGGCTGAGAATGGGTCCTAAAGAATAGGCATAAGGAGAGGATTCTGGGAAGATGGCAGAATACGTCTGGGAAGATGGCAGAGTACATCACACAATTCCAAGCTTCCAAGATTTTCCCCATAAAAGTGTTAAAATAGCACCTGAGGGCAAACAAAGTGGGAGGAAACAAAGAGGAATAGGGGCACAACCAGGATCTTCCAGGGACTGTCTGAGAAGATCTGAAGAAAAACCCCAGGACTGGGATTGGTCCCAGCAAGGTGCAAGACTTTGTTAAAAAAAAAATCTTAAACTTAGTAGAAGATTTGATATACAAGAACTAAGAGACACATAAGGTACATACCAAAGACTGACTATAAGGGATTTACAAGAACAGACTGCTTACATTTTATATAACATAAAAAGTAAAATGTGTGTCTAACATTCTTATTCATAATTGTTGAGATTTTAAGAAAGAGGGGGATGAACCTGACTATGATATGAATTTAAAAAAAAGTAAAACTGTTTAGAAACATCTAAAAAGAGTAACAATTTTATACAAAAGAGGAACAAGAAGAA
>JAQQSZ010008409.1:0-13050 GCA_028646595.1 Phalanger gymnotis | reverse complement strand
TTCTGACTGTATGTTTTGGTTTTCTTTGTTAGCAAAGAAGGATTCCAGAGTCTGAGACTGAATCTGGGTGCATTTTCACTGCCTGGCCATGTTCCCAGCCAACTCACTTGACCCTTGAGTTTTTCAGCAGGGTATGACTGCTTGTAGACTAAAGAGTTCTATGTTCCAAGCCTGGGGAGATGCACCAGCCCTGCCACACCAGCACTCCTCCTTCCCCAAGAACCCCCAACCTGGACTGGACTTAGATCTTCAGCCGGCTCTTCGCTCCTGCTCTGATCCTCCACTTAATTCCTCCCACCAGGTGGGCCTGGGGCCAAAAGCAACTGCAGCTCTAGTTCTGTAGCTGTCCCACCTCTGCTGCCCCTGGGGTGGTGGCCAAACCGTAAACTCCCTGTCCCCAGCAGCTTTTCCCACTAACCTACTCTGTTGCCCTTGGTGTTTGTGGGTTGAGAAGTCTGGTAACTGCCACAGCTCACTGATTCAGGGCGCTAGGGCCCGCTCCGCCTGGCTCCCGGTCTGGTTGGTCCACGCCGCCCACGCTGGGCTCTGCTCTGCTCCCCTCCACTCCCAGCTCCGTGCGGGATAGACCTTACTCAGAGACCATCCAGGCTGTTCTGGGCTAGAGCCCTGCTTCCCTGTGCTATTTTGTGGTTTCTGCAGTTCTAGAATTGGTTCAGAGCCATTTTTTATAGGTTTTTGGAGGGACTTGGTGGGGAGCTCACGCTAGTCCCTGCTTTCCAGTCGCCATCTTGGCTCCACCCCAGTGGTTCCCATTTCTATCTTAATTTGATACCACTGATCTAGACAATATGTCCTTTTCTTCCTCACAAGAATTATCTCTTTATCTTCCAAATTTGATTCTTGAAACCTTCCTACTCCTCCTGATCTCTTTCTCTACTGAGTTTTACTTCATTGGTGCTTACTTGTCTTTCTTGTGATCTTTTTTGGAAATCTGTACTCTCACAATA
Source organism: Phalanger gymnotis (assembly GCA_028646595.1). Taxonomy (NCBI): domain Eukaryota; kingdom Metazoa; phylum Chordata; class Mammalia; order Diprotodontia; family Phalangeridae; genus Phalanger; species Phalanger gymnotis. Next base: position 12,082 of record JAQQSZ010008409.1, on the reverse strand, counting down.
ATTTATACAATATTTACCACATTATGAAAATAAACAACTTTGAAACAGTCCAGGCATCTTATCAAAGTAATGCCAGACCATGATTCCAAAGAACCAATGATAAATCATGCTCTGACCTGCTGACAAAGAGATGAGGCACTCAGGGTGTATGCCAAGACTACATTTTTGGACATAGCCAATGTGAGAATTAGCTTTACTTGTATGTATAGTTGATTTAAAAAAAGGTTTTATTCCCTAGGCCTTTTCCAGGGGGTAACAAATGTTTGTTTATTTAAAAACAATTTGAACAAATCTGTTCTCCCAATGTCTAACGTACATGCTAGATTTCTCCTCTCTCAACAATTGCAAGGTAGAATGGTCATTTCCAGTCCTCACCTCACAAGGAACCTATCATTTTAACACCAGCAGCCAGTTGAGAATAATCAATAAACATTCATTAAGCACCTACTATCTGCCAAGCACTGGGGATACAAGAGTCAAAAGACAGGTCCTGTCCTCAAGGAGTTTATAGTCCAATGGAAGAGACAAAGCAAACATACACAAAGCAAGCTATATACAGAATAAATAGGAAATAATTAAGAGAGAAAGAACTGTGAATTAAAGGAGGTTGAGGAAGGCTTCCTGTTGAAGGGGAGATTTTAGTTGGGACTTAAAAGGAGTCATGGAGGTCAATAGTCTAGCCAGAGCAGGGACAGCATTGTAGGACAGCCAGGGAAAATGTCTGAAACTGAGAGATGGAGTGTCTTGTTCGTGGAACAGTGAGGAGGCCAGTGTCACTGAACTGAAGAGTATGTGTTGGAGAGCAAAGGTGGAAGAAGACTGGGAATGTAGGAGGGGGCAAGGTTATGAAGGGCTTTGAATGCCAAATAGATGATTTTTTATTTGCTTCTGGAGGCAATAAATAGCTAGCCACTGGAGTGTATGTGTTGGTGGGAGGAGGAATAAAATGTTGGGACCCGCACTTTAGAAAAACCATTTCAGTGGCTAAATGGAGAACAGACTGGGGTAGGGAGAGACTTGAGGCAAACAGACCCACCAGCTGACTATTGCAATAACCCAGACCTGAGGAGATGAGAGCCAAATTCACAGTGGTTGCAGTATCAGAAGAGTGAAGGAGTATTTGAGAGATGTTGCAAAGGTGAAATCATCAGGCCTTGGCAACAGATTGGCTGAAGGCCAGGGGTAGGGAGAGTAGAAACAGTGAGGAATCCAGGATGACTCCAAGTTTATGAGCCTGAGGGACTGACTGGGAAGAAAGTATTGCCCTCTACAGTAATAGGAAAGGGAAGAGAGCAGTTGGGTTTAAGGGGAAAGATAATGAGTTCTGTTTTAGACATATCAAGTTTAAGATATCAAAAGGACATCCAGTTTGTGATTCTGAAATTCAGATAGAGATATGAGACTGGAGGTCAATAGAGAGGCTGGGGAAGCAGCCATTAGATTTAAGATCATCAGAATAGAAATGTTAATTAAATTAATGGGAATAGAGGATATCATCAGCAAGCATTATATGTAATGGGGAAAGCTAGATGCATTCCCAGTAAGACCAAGGGTGAAACAAGGATGCCCATTATCACCCCTACTATTCAATTTGGTACTAGAAATGTTAGCTTTAGCAATAAGAGAAAAAAAAAGAAATTGAAGGAATTAGAATAGGCAAAGAAGAAACTAAGTTATCATTATCTGCAGATGATATGATGATTTACTTAGAGAATCCTAGAGGATCAAGTAAAAAACTTCTTGAAATAATAAAAAACTTTAGCAAAGTTGCAGGATATAAAATAAACCCACATAAATCCTCAGCATTCCTATCCATTACTAACAAAGCCCAACAGCAAGAGATAGAAAGAGAAATTCCATTCAGAGTTACTGTAGACACTATAAAATATTTGGGAGTCTACTGCCAAGACAAACCCAGGACCTATATGAACACAATTACAAAACACTTTTCAAACAAATAAAGTCTGATCTAAATAAATGGAAAAATATCAGTTGCTCATGGTTAGGCTGAGTTAATACAATAAAAATGACAAATTTACCTAAATTAATTTACTTATTCAGTGCCATACTCGTTGAACTACCAAAAAAATTTTACAGAGCTGGATAACAAAAAAATTCATCTGGAAAAACAAAAGGTCCAGAATATCAAGGGAATTAATGAAAAGAAATGCTAGTGAAGGTGGCCTAGCCATACCAGATATTAAACTGTATTATAAAGCAGCAGTCATCAAAACTACTTGGTACTGGCTAAGAAACAAAGTGGCGGATCAGTGGAATAGCTTAGGTACACAAGAAGCAGTAGTCAATGACTATAGCAATCTACTCTTTGATAAACTCAAAGAGGCCAGCTACTGGGCTAAGAATTCAGTATTTCATAAAAAACTGCTAGGAAAATTGGAAAATGGTATGGCAGAAACTGGGCATAGACTAATATTTTACACCATATACCAAAATAAAGTCAAAATGGGTTCATGATTTAGGAATTAAGGCTGATACTATAAGCCATTTAGGAGAGCAAGAAATAGTTTACCTGTAAGATTTATGGGAAAGGGAAGAATTCATGACACAACAAGAGACAGTGTTACAAAATGCAGAATGGACAATTTCGATTATGTTAAATTGAAAAAAAAATTGTATAAACAAAGCCAATGCAACAAAGATTAGGAGGGAAGCAGAAAATTGGGAGAAAATCTTTACAACCAGTGTCTCTGATAAAGGCCCCATATCCAAAATATACAGGGAACTGAGCCAAATTTATAGGAATACAAGTCATTCTCCAATAGAGAAATGGTCAAAAGATACGGACAGGCAGTTTTCAGAGGAAGAAATTAAAGATATCTATACTCATATGAAAAAATGCTCTAAGTCACTATGGATTAGAGAAATACAAATCAAAACAACTCTTAGGTACCACATCTCTCCTATCAGATTGGCTAACATGACCAAACATCAAGATGATAAATACTGGAGAGGAGGTGGGAAAATTGGAACATTGTTAGTGGAGTTGTGAACTGATCCAGCCATTCTGGAGAGCAATTTGGAACTATGCCCAAAGGGGTATAAAAATGTGCATTCTCTTTGACCCAGCAATACCACTTCTAGGACTATATCCCAAAGAGATCAAACAAGTGGGAAAGGGACCTGTATGTACAAAAATATTTATAGCTGCTCTTTTTGTGCTGGCAAAGAATTGGAAATCAAGGGGATGCAATTGGGGAATGGCTAAACAAACTGTGGTATATGCATGTAAAGGAATACTATTGTGCCATAAGAAATGAAGAGCAGACGGACTTCATTATAACCTGGAATGACCTATGTGAGCTGATGCTTCGTGAGGGGAGCAGAACCTGGAGATCATTATACATGATTACAGACACATGATATCTGTAAGGACTAACTTTCATAGACTTGATTCCTTTCATCAATGCAAGGTTCAAAGACAGCTGCGAAAGACTCGTGATAGAAATAGCTATGCACATTCAGAAAAAGAATTATGGAGTCTGAATGTAGATTGAGGCAAACTTTCTGCTCTCTTTTTTTCCCCTCTTTTTTGGTTTCATTTCTCCTTTCTCAAGATTCATTCCATTGGTTTTAACTCTTCTTTACTACTATTATGTAAATAAGTTCAATGTGAAGGTATATGTAGAACCTACAATAGATTACATGCCATCTTGGGGGGGAGGAGGAGGAGAGGGAGGGAGAGAAAAATTGGAACCCAAAAACTTGTGGAACTGAGTGTTGTAAACTAAAAATTAAAAAATAAATTCCTAAAAAAGATGTCAAAAGGACATACAGTTTGTGATTCTGAAAGGCGGGTAGAAATGTGAGAATAGAGGTCAGTAGAGAGACTGGAGAAGCAGCCATTAGATTTGAGATCATCAGAATAGAAATGTTAATTAAATTAATGGGAATAGAGAATATCACCAACTGAAGTACAGAGGGAGAAGAGAAGGCCTAGGACAAAACCCAGTGAGATGCCTGCAGTTAAAGGGTATAACCTGTAGGATGGAATGCAGGAAAAGAGCCTGAGAAAGAGTCATCAGGTCCAAGAGAAGAGTGGTGTCTTGAAAATCTAGAGGAAAGAGTATCAAGAAGGAGAGGGCGATCTAGCGATCGTTTTGAAGATTATTACTTTATAATATGGTTTGACTAGAAAAGGAAATGACATGCCACTTCAGTATCTCTGCCAATAAAATCCCATGGACAGCTGGTCCATGGGTCATGAAGAGTACCATATGATTGAATGTTTGAACAACAATACAGTTTGAAATCTAGCATTGCAAGGTTGGTTTTTCCTTTTTCTTGATTCCCTTCATATTCTTGACCTTTTATTCTTCCAGATGAATTTTATTATTATTTTTTCCAGCTTTATAAAATAATTCTTTGGTAATTTGATTGGTATGCCACTAAATACATAAATTAATTTAGGTAGAATGGTCTTTTTACTGCATTCGGTTGGCCTACCTATTAATATTTCACCAATTGTTAAAATTATTTTTAATTGTGTGAAAATTGTTTTGTAATTGTGTTTTCTATCCATGAAGTCAAAGACAGAGATAATCATTTATTGGCACATGGCTACCCCTTCTCCATGCCGGAGGCGAGAAGAGAGTTTGAACCGGTTTCTCCTCTAAAACCCATAGCGTTGGCCTGTGTCATTTGAGCTGCCCTGATATGCAAATGATGAAGACCCAGCTTACAGGTTATGGCATAGGTGATGGCATTAACTTGAATATGCCAAATATGAGGGTCGTTTCTCACAAGAAAACTGCTTTCTTTCCCCTCCCACCCAGAATCACAGAATTTGAGAGTTCAAAAACCTCTGCCACCATTGGACCCCACCCATATACTAAAGGAATATCTACTATAAAATACCAACAAGTCATTCTAATTATTGGGAAGTTTGTCCTGACATCAGATCAGGCCATTTTGTAACTTCCAGCCCTTGTTCCTGGTTTACTCTTTGGGTCCACATATAACAGATCTCTCTTCCCCATGGCAGCCCTTTTAATAGTTTAAAAGAGCTGTCATGCCCCCTTTAACTTTTCTCCAGATTGAGCATGCCTAGTTTCTTCAATGGATCTTCAGATGACAAGGACTCAAAACTCTTTACCATCTTTGTTGCCCTTTTCTGAACATTCTTCATCTTATCAATGCCCTTGTTAAACTGTGGCACCCAGAATGGAACTCAAATATCTAGATCAGGGACAGAGAACCTGCAGCCTTGACACCATGTGTGGCATTCTAGGTCTTCAAGTGCAGCCTTTTGACTGAGTCCAAGTTTTATGGAATGAATCCTTTCATTAAGGGGATTTGTTCTGTGAAGTTTGGATTCACTCACGGGGCTGCACTTGTGGACCTAGAGGGCCACATGTGGCCTTGAGGCCGCAGGTTCCCCATCCCTGATCTAGATAAAGACTGATGAATAGAAAATTCAGTGGAATGAACATCTCTTTATTCTTGAAAATTAGGAAAGCTAAGGGACTCATTAGCTTTGCTGGCTGTCACACCTCACAGCTGACTCTTATTGAGGTTGTAGTCCACTAAAGCCATGAGATCTTTCTTCCCCCCAGAACAACTGCTATCTAGCAATGCCTCCTCTATTTTGGACTCATAATTATTTTTTACCCAAGTATAAAACTTTGCATCTATACCTACTGAATTTCATTTTATTAGGTACAGCTCAGTACTCTATCTTGTCAAATCTTTTGGGATCCTGACTGCAATCCACTGTTTTTAGCTTTTCTCCTAGGTTATCTTGGAGAAACACAAAACTGAAGCTGATTGTAGCCTATCCCTCCAATAAATTAATCCCAGTGTCCTATACCCTTTTTCTTCCTTTTTTGTGCTTGTATGAGCTAAACATGCCCATAATAAATGACCTATTAATTTAGCCATTGCTCATCTGAATTTTTTGCAAAACCTTCTCAAGTCCCAACAGTGCTAGAACAGAATAGGGCAGCAGTACAAGTATGATTATTCTCCATTTTAAAAGAGAGAATTGGGTGGATGACTTTCCCCTGAACATAATATAGAAGGTGGGATATGAATCCAGATCTCCTGACTCCAAGTCTAACAGTCTATCTACCACATAATGTTATTGCTAAGCCCTCTAGAAACTTTTTATCATCTCTAGTATGAAATATAAACAGTTCTATTTAGCTTTCAAATTCCTTTACTATCTTTCCTCCACCTACATTTTCAGCCTCATTAAACACTCTTCCTCCTGCATTTGCCCCCAGCCAAATTGACTTTCTCTCGGTTCCTCACAGAGGACGCTACATTTCTTTTTTATGTGCCTTTGTAATATCCAACCCCCATGCCTAGAATGTATGCCCCCCTTACCTCAACTTCAAAAACAGCCTCTCTTCCTTTAATAAGCAGCTCAAGAACCATTTTCTGCTTGAAACCTGTATTGATCTCCCCAATTGCCAGTCCCTACCCTCCAAAATTAATTACCTGATATACTTCAAGTATATAGCATATATATATACATACATACATATACATATATATACATTATATATATGCATATACACAAATATATATTATATGTATGTCTATATGTACTTACATATTTATGCTGTACATATTTATATGTGGGCTGTCAAAATTGCATTTATTGAATACTTACTATGTGCTAGACACTGCTAAAAGTCTTACAAATATTATCTCATTCAATCCTCTCAACATCCCTGGAAGGTAGGTGCTCTATTATTCCCATTTTATAGTGGAGGAAACTGAGGCAGGCAGAGGTTAAGTGATTTACCCTGGAGTCACATAGCCAGTAAAGAGTTCAGATCTTAACTCAAAGCTTCCTGACTCCAGGCCCAGGGTTCTCTCCACTGTCTGACCTAGCAGGCCCTGAGAGTAGAGATTATTTCATTGTTTGTATTTGTATTGTCAGTGCCTAACATACTAATTAGCATAGTATAGGCACTTAACAAGTATTTTTTGACCTTGACCGCTGGTTTGGAGGTTGCATCTGTAGTATATGGCACACTGGGCAGCTAGGTGATGCAGTGGATAGAGCTCTGGGCTTGGAATCAGGAAGACTCATCTCCCAGATTTCAAATCTGACCTCCTCAGACACTCACTAGTTGTGTGACCCTGGGAGAGTCACTTAACCCTGTTTGCCTCAGTTTCCTTCTCTGTAAAATGAGATGGAGAAGGATGTCGCAAACCACTCTGGCATCTTTGCCAAGAAAACTCCACATGGTGTCATAAAGAGCCTGACATAAATCAAAATGACTGAACAACAGCAAATGGCACACTAGCTAGTTAATGGCACCTTACATGACCTTTGGCAAGTCATTTAAAATCTCTGAGACTCAGTTTTCTCAACTGTAAACTGAAGGGGTTGGATTAGATGATCTCTGCAGTCCTTTCCAGCTCACCCAGATATCTGTTCTGCTTACATATACTAAAAAACAATAGTTATGTGTCTGTCATCCCTTTGGGGAAGTTTACTCCAGAGAACTGCAGCAAACATTTACATTTTCCCTTCTAACAAAGAGGAAGGTCTTGCTCAGCTCCAGTGAGCACCATAAACACTAGCTGGCAGCAAACTGGAGATTACAAGCAGTTGATTATAAATGATTCCCACTGAATGGTTGGCATTGACAATGCCTTAGGTTGGCAGATGTTTTCATGGAGATGAATAGAAATTTGCAAATGAGGAGAAAGGCCTGGATTAGGGACTTTATTGTCTTTTCCCTCTCATTTGGGCCTTGTCTTATAAAAACCTGGATTTTCCCCAGCCTTTTGGCTTCAAGCAAGCACTTTCCCACTCTGATCCTCCATTTCTTCATCTGTAAAATGAGGGGATTGGATTCAATGACCTCAAAAAATGACCTTTCAATTGTAAATCTTAGTGCCTATTACAATGCCTGGCACATAATCGATGATTAGTAAATGTTTGGTAACCTGAGTTAACTAAATCATATTATCAACTAACATGTATTTCATCGACTATCCATCCATTCTAGAGACAGTAATTCAGTGGGGAAAAAATGCTGTAAACAAGTCAGACATGGGTTTTTGCACTACTTCTATCCCTTAAAAACGCGATTCTCTTAATTAAATTATTTCCCTTCCCTGGGACCCAATTTTTTAGGCATTTTGCCTACTTCTAAATTTGCATTTAAGTTGAGGGAGTTGGAGTCAGTCATAGCTTTAGAGATGCAATGACCTTAGAAGCCATTGACTGGAACCTCTCAACTTAAGATGAGGAAACTGAAGCTTAAGGAGATCAAAGGAAAGCTGGAATCTGAAGTCAGATCTTCCTGATTTTTAGCCTAGTGCTCACTCTGTGACCCCTTGGCCTCTATGGTCTCTTTCCTCTTATGGGCTCCAATCCTCTTTCTTTCATGGAGCCTTCCCTGAAGATTAATCTTTGGGAATTTGTTCTTCCTCTGAAACCTTCAGCATATACTGGCCTTCTTTTTGTCCTCCGCATATATATCTTACTGGCTTTGCCACTGAATTGTTTCTAGTATTGATTATGGTTCCCTGACAAGATGGTAAGACTGCTGAAGTCAAGGCAAAAAGCTTACACATCTTTCTTCCCACTGCCTCTGCCAGCGTGGTTTTTGTGTTTTACTTTCATCTTTGTGTGCCCAATGTAGAGTACTAGGCATCGCATTCAGTAAGAGCTCAATCAATGTTTGTAGACTCAAATTGATCATTGGAAATAAGGAACTGAGTAGATTCAAAAATGTCTCCTAATTAGAAGATCACACCACAGTATCTCCAAAGATCTACATTTAAATGAAATATAAAGAAAGGGAAGATACTGTGCCACTCAACAGCAAAGCCTGGGCAAGGTACAAGAAAAGAGAAGAACAGTCAGCAAATAAGTGAACCTGGCATATACAAATTGTTTCCCCGGAATGTAACATGTTAACAAACATCTTCTGCTCTTGTCACATGGCTGACTGGAAAAATCATTGGGATTTTAACAGAGCAGGTATTTAAATACATATTTAAATAAAAATAAAATTGTTACTGTAATACATCATTGTATTGTATACATAATACATATTATACACATAAATGTAATGTAATTGTAAACACATAATTAAATACAAATCAAATTGTTCCTTTTGTAAACAAAAATGGCCATTGTGCCTTGCTTGTGGTAGAAAAATAGATATGTGTAGAAATGTAAACATACTTGTAGAAATGAAAGCACATTCTTATTTACATGGAAATAAAATAGGCATTTATAAAGTTCTTTAAGATTTGTAGAGTATATCACACCTGAGCTTTACAGTAACGTGTTGTTACACCCAACAGGTACAAACCCTCTTAATTATTATGACAATACATTCCACAGAGGAAGGAAAAGAGGCTCCTTGAGGTTAAGTGTTTTGCCCACAGTTACATAGCTTGTAAGTGGGAAAAACCACTAATCAGTGGCTCAGGATTTAGAGGAACTGAGTTGAAACTGGACCTTGGTTTCTAACCTCCTAGCTGATTTTTGGCAAGTCATTAGCCTCCAAGGGCCTCATCTTCTATAAAATAAGGGGGTTACATCAGAGGATCTCTGAGGTCCATCCCTACTCCAGATCTATAACCCTAAGTGCTATAAATACCAGAATTAAAACCCAGATCATTACTCCAAATCAACTAAACCACAGTGCCTCTTCAAAAAGAATTCGGAGAGTTTTCTTTAAATTCACCTTTCGCTATGGGAAGAAAAGAGGGAAGTTATATAGTTTTTTTTTAATAAAAAGCATTCAAATTTGGATATAGAGTTATGGATAGAGTCAGTGTGATATAATGCATAGAGTATTACACTCAGTCAGGAATCACTGAGTTCAAATCCTGTGCCAGCCACTTGCTAGCTATATGTCACTAGCCAAATCAATTAATTGTTCTAGGTCTCAATTTCGTATCTGTAAAATGAAAGGGTAATACATGACGAACTCAGAGATCCTTTCCTCAGTCCATAATGTTATGATTCTATGTCTGGCTCCAACACTTGTAAGTTATATTGTGGAGATTATTTCAAATTTCTAAGCCTTATTTCTCTTATCTATAAAATAGAAAATAGACACTTCCTAGCTGTGTAACCCCGAGCAAGTCACTTAACACTGTTTGCTTCAATTTCCTCATTTGTAAATGGAAATGGCAAACCACTTCAGTTTCTGTGCCAAGAAAACCCCAAATGGGGTCAAAAAGAATCAGACATAACTGAAATGACTGAACAACACAGAAGAAATAGATAGATATGCACGTATTTATATAGAGATATGCATCTACATATGTCTATATGCATATATAATGTATGATTATATATATACACACACATATATACAGTTATATGTGTATACATACATACACATAATATATATACTACGTGTGTGTTATACATACATGTATATATTATCTGTACATATTGCACAATATATGTATACACATGTATATGTATAAAATGCTACTATACCTACATAACAGGATTGTTGGATTATTGGGGAAAAGTGGTTTGTAAATGGTAAAGTATATATGAATATGAGTTACTCCAATTCCTCTCTATTCAATATACCCAGTGCTTACCATGCCATAAGGGTGACCCTGGTCCCATCAATGAAACTCTATCTTTGATAGGTCATACCAGCTTGAGAAGGTTTTAGGCACAGGTTTATTGATAGAATGTATATATCCATCTACTGAGGACCAAGGGGAAAGCTAGATAAATTGGAGAAATACCAACACTCACATAATGAATATAGCGAACCTTTGGGCAACATGTCAATCCTTTTCATTTGTCCTGCCTCTAAACCCTTTAAACTACAGCCACTGCCATCAGCTAGGCCTTTGTACTCTCCAAACCACAAGCCTCAACATCTCTCCATTCAGCTGTACACTAAAAATCAGGAGATCTTGTTTTATACCCTAAAATCTCAACCCTTCTGTAAACATCAATCTGTATTAGAATGTGACCTCCATGAAAGCAAGGACTAACTCTTTGTATTTATATTCCTAATCCTTAAAATAATGCTTGCCACATAGCAGAGATTTAATAAATCTTGGCGTTGATTTTTCTCTCATTCATTCAAGAATTCACATTAGGAAAAGACCCCTATTCATTTAATACAGGTAGCAAAACTTTCAGCAATAAGTCATTTCTTGTGTTTGATCAGGTAAATCATACTATCTAAAAAATCTCATGGAGTGGAATGAGTTTGAGCATGCCTTCAGACAGATGATCCCTTATTCGGCATAAAAATAAGACCCTATGATTCTAAAAAAAATAGGGAAACTTTCATTGACATAGCTTCCCTCACTGACCCAGGTTGATTCTATGATATCATTGGAATGGTGAACTAGTGGTATGTAAATTTCTTCCACTGACTGAGATCAGTGACAAATCTATAAATTACAGTCATTGAGAACTGTCTAGAAAACATGGGGGGCTAAGTCACTTGTCAATGGTCTCACGGCACATCTAAGAAGGAGAATTTGAACTCTCATCTTCCTGAAACCAAGAGTAACACTCCATCCACTACACCATTCTGACTCCTTATTAATTATTAGAAAATGCAGAGAGCAACCTAATGAAATATATTGATGCTTGTGGGAAGTATAAACATTACTGAAATAAACTTTGTATTCAAGAGAAACCTTGTAAAGATGATGTCCATCGGAAAGCTATTAGAAAGAGTACTTTCTTTATTGTCAGAGAACTTAATACAGCAGGTAAATCTTATAAATGAAAAAGATTTAGAAATTACTTTAGGCGTCGGTCAAAACTTACAGGAAAGACCCACCCTATGAATGCAATGAATCTATGAAAAAAAATTAAGAAAGTCACTTTTTCCAAAAGAGAAAATCCATACTAGAAAGAAATTATAGATACAATGGATGCATTCATATATCCATTGGCTTCCATGTCCTCTAGGCTTTCTTTTTTAATGCTAAGATTCTACCCCTCTCTAGGGGGCGGAGCCAAGATGGCCGCATGAAAACAGCGTCTTGCCGGAGCTCTCTCACAAGTTCTGTTGGATTCCTATAAAAAAAGTGAATCTGAACAGATTTGAGAGAGTTAGAAATCGCGAGCACTCTGACTGGGGCAAAT
>JAQQSZ010008408.1:0-13050 GCA_028646595.1 Phalanger gymnotis | reverse complement strand
TATCATTTTCCCATATAGGAATGTAAACAGTTTAACTTTATTGAGTCCCTTATGATTTCATTTCTCTTTCATGTTTACCTTTTTGTGCTTCTCTTGAGGGCGTTTGAATATGACATTATATTCAGCTATGGTCTTTTCATCGGGAATGCTTCAAAAGTCCTCTAATTAAATCCATTTCTCCTCTCCCTTGCCTCTCCCCCCCCACCCCTAGGTATTATACTCAGTTTTGCTGGGTAGGTGATTCTTGGTTGTAATCCTAACTCCTTTGACTTTCAGAATTTTATATTCCAAACCTTCTGCTCTTTCAGCATGGAAGCTGCTAAATCTTGTATGATGCTGAATGTGGTTCCATGATATTTCTGGGTGCTTCAAGTATTTTCTCTTTGACCTGGGAGCTCTGGAATTTAGCTATAATATCCCTAGGAATTTTCGTTTTGGAATCTTTTTCAGGGGGTGATTGATAGATTCTCTCTTCCTGTTTTACACCCTGGATCTAAGATATTGGGTCAGTTTTGCTTGATAATTTCTTGAAATGTAATGTCTAGGCTCTTTTTTTGATTGTGGCTTTCAGGTAGTCCAACAGTTCTTATGTTATCTCTCCTCAATTTATTTTCTAGGTCAGTTATTTTTATGATGAGATACTTCATATTTTCTTTTTTTTCATTCTTTTGATTTTTTTTTTGATTTCTCATGGAGTCATTAGATTCCTCTTGTCCAATTCTAACTTTTAAGGAATCATTTTCTTCAGTGAGCTTTTGTATCTCTTTTAGGTTTGGTCAAGTCTGCTTTTTGAAGAATTATTTTCTTCAGTAAATTTTTATAACTCTTTTTCCACTTGGCAAATTTTATTTTTTTAAGGTATTATTAGCTGTTAATTCTCTTTTCATAAGTTTATTATATCACTTTCATTTCTTTTCCCAATTTTTACTCTATTTATCTCTTTCTTTAACTCTTCCAGGGATTTTTTTTTACACCTTCTTTTCTTCGGGGGTGTGGTGTTTTCAGGGCAATTGGGGTTAAGTGACTTGCCCAAGGTCACACAGCTAGTACATGTGTCAAGTGTCTGAGGTCAGACTTGAACTCAGGTCCTCCTGACTCCAGGGCCAGTGCTCTACTCACTGCATCACCTAGCTGCCTCACTCTCTTCCAGGGATTCTTGTTGGACTTGGGTCTACTTAACTTTTTTCTTTGAGACTTTTCTTGTTCCTGTTTTCACATTGTCTTCTTATGAGTTTTTGTCTCTGTCTTCCCTGTTGCTGTTCCTAATTTTTCCAGCCTATTTCTTGACTTTGAATTTTATGTTAAAGTTGGGCTCTGTTTATCTGGGAGTAAGGAGGCACTGCCCAAGCATCAGGCTTTTTCGGGCTACTCTTCTCAGAGTTAGTTCTGGGGGTCCTGGCGCTTCAGAGGGGGCGGGATCCAAGGAGAGGTGTGATCCCCGCTCTCCTATTCTGGGCCTGGTCCCCTGCAGCTGTAAGCGCTAACGCTCTCTTTGCTTAGGAGCTGTGTATGGTCAATAGAGCCACCGGTCAGGGCTGGCTGCACCAGCGTCAGCAAGGGGTCCCCTGTAATCTCTGCCTGGCCCCTCACTATCTCCTGGCTGAGAACTCCTGCATCTGCTGCTGCGGTCACTGCTGCAGCCGCCGCTTATGCGCTCTGGGCGGGCCCTGTACCTGCCGAGTTTTCTTAGGTTTGGCAAATGTCTCACCCGACCTTTTGTTTGCTTTGCCGCTCCAAAATTGGATTTAAGATATTTTAAAGTTGTTCGCAAGGAAATGTTAAGAGAGTTTGGGTTTCTAATGCGTCATCTCGGCCCGTTTCTCCTTTTTGAAGGTGGACGAGTCCAGCTGCGACCCCGAGCTCCTCTCCCTACTCCTGGACGCCGAGTTGGTGGCGAGATGTATTTCCACTCCCTTTTATCCTCATCTCATCAATCACCTCTTGGCCCACCGAAAGGAAGGTCCCTGGTCTGTGGAAGAGACGGCGCGTCAGCTGCGGGAGGCCGGCCACAGCGTGGAGGCCGGCTCGTTGCTGCTGGCCTCACGGGGAATCTACGGTGCCCTTTGTACTTTCAGCGCCGCCCTTGGTGCTGCTCGGCGCTGGATATGAAGTCTTCCCTCCGGGGCTGACGCCTGCCCACGTGAACGGAACACTTCTCTATGAGACAGATCCCATTGCCAGAAACTATAATCCTGCTGATGGTCCTGGCCCCTCCCATCTCCCCCCACCCCTGCAAATAAAGCCGTGTGAGCCCGGTGAGCCTGGGATGGTGTCTGGTGCCTTTTTCTTTCTTCTTTGGAATGTTGTGACTCTTTCCTCGGCTCCCCTGGTTATGTATAGCAGAAGGCCAAACAGCGTGGCTGGGCCAGTGCAAGAAGGCCAGACCTTGCCGTGGACAGCCTTCTCCTGAATGCGTTAGTTTGCCTTCCTTTCTGCAGCCTCTACAACACTGACCATCCTGGGATCATTTGTCTACCAGGCAATGAATGGCTTTTAGCCACGTTTTTGGTTTTATATTTCTTTTCGTTGCCTGTATATATTGCATATCAGACCCTCATCAGACCTACTACATACAAAGATTTTCTCCTGTTCTACTTCTTCCCTTCTTACCCTTGTTGTTAATTTTGTTTATGCAAAAGCTTTTCAGTTTCTTACAGTCAGAATTATCAAGTTTATTGATGATTATTATCAAGACTTTTTTCTTTCTTTCTCTTTCTCTCTTTCTCTCTTTCTTTCTTTCTTTCTCTTTCTTTCTTTCTTTCTTTCTTTCTTTCTTTCTTTCTTTCTTTCTTTCTTTCTTTCTTTCTTTCTTTCTTTCTTTCTTTCTTTCTTTCTTTCTTTCCAATTGACTTTCTTGATTTTTGGTTAAGAATTTGCCCCCCTGCCATAGCTATGAAAAGTATCTTGTATAATTCTTTTCCTTCTTTCTTTTCTAATGGTCTAACTTTTAATATTCAGTTTGTGTTTTTATTTGGATTTATTATGGAACATGGTATAAGATGTTGCCCCAAGCCTAACATTTCTATCAGACTGCTGCTTTCCCAGCAATTCTTGTCAAATTGGGAGGTCTTCTAGGTAATTTATGTTTTGGGGTCCATCGTATACTGAGTTACTGAGTTCAGTTACTTCTGGTTTTTGTCCAACCTCTTGAATTGATCCAGTTCTCCATTTTTTAATCAGCACCAGGTAGTTCTGATGTTGGCTGCCTTATGACATAATTTGAAGTTTGCAGAAGCTCTTCCACAGTCATTTCTTCCCCCTTGTTATTTCTTTTGACATTCTAGATTTTGTTGTTCCTCCAAATAAGTTTTGCCATTGTTTTGTCTACCTCTGTACACAAAATATTCCCTTGATAGTTTGATTGGTACAGTACTATATCTGTAAATTAAGTTAGGAAGTATTGTTACTTTTGTTATATTGACATGGCCCAGCCATGAGCACTAACTTTCCCTCTAGGTATTTAAATTGGTCTTTATTCCTCTAAAGGACATTTTATAATTTTGTAACTGTGTGTATATGTGAATACACACACACATACCTATATACATATATATGAGTGTGTATATAAATATATATGTATGTGTGTGTACATATATATATACAGAGAGAGAGAGAGAGAGAGAGAGAGAGAGAGAGAGAGAGAGAGAGATGTGTTAACTGTCCTTTGGAAGACTGAAGCAGAGATATTTTATGCATTTGATCATTATTTTGAGTGAGATTCTCTTTTTATTATTCCACTGCAGATATTCTCTCTCTTTCACAGATGAACAGGCTAAAGGTCAGAAATGCGAATGAGTTAGCCATGGTCACACAACTATCAAATGTCCGAGATGGGATTTGAACCCATTCTCCATGACTTGTAGGACCAGCACTCACCCCATTCCCTCATGCTTTAGGCCACATATTGGCAGCCACATTTTACAGAGGTAGAAACAAGGTAAGAGAGGCTTGCTGAATAGTCCAGAGTCACATGGGTAGCAAATGTCCAAGGCCAGACTCTTGTTTGTGCCCCGTCCTATCCACAGTGCTATGGCTGGCTTTCCTTCCTGAGGGTTATCTCAGGACTCAAACATCTCAGAGACTGTTCAGCCACAAGGAATTAGAATGATGCTCTGTTGACTGGAAGTGTATTGAGGCAACCAGTGAGGCAAGAGGAAGTGCCTGCTGAGTTTGGGACACATAAGAGGCCTCATCTAGATGCTCTTGTTGGTCAGTCAACAAGCATTTATTATGTACCTACTATATGCTGGGTACTGTGCTTGGCACTGAGGGTAGAAAACCAAAAATGAAATCATTTCTGCTCTCAAGGAGCTTCCATTCTAATGGGGAAGATAGCACACGTACATAGAATCACTATTGTCTTTCCCTCCCCTAGTTTCTGCATTGAGCTAGCAAGTTTATGGATAATTCAGCCACCAAGAGGTCTTTGGATAGCCAACTCTTAGATACATGCTTTGGCACATGCATAGGTTGCTTCATGTGTTCTTTCCTTCAGAGATGGAGATCACAGCCCCTTCTTGCTTCTCATTCTGTCCATGTTACTTAATGCTCTAGGGAACCTTCTAATTCTCTTGATTTCTTGGGCTTCCCAGTATTGGGACTGTCTGTCTGTTACCTCTCATTTTGGATATTTGACCCCAAGAGGCAGTGAGAAGGACTCTGGACTTTGAGCCAGAGAATCTGGAACCAGGGAGGGCTGTGATGCTTAATGTTCCATGTAACCTTGGACAGGTTATGTAACCTTTCTGGGCTTTACCTTTCCTCATCTGTAAAATGGGTAGGTGGGAATGGATGAGCCTTGAGGTCCCTCTTGGTTGTAAGTCTGTGCTCCTATGATTCCTTCCTGGCACAACAGTTCCTTGACCACATGTGGTGATGTTATTGACAATAGACCTAGCCTGCCTACAAAAGCTGGGGATCTTTCCAGTGCCCTTTGGGCTCTTTGTAATTAGTTCCTTGGCTATGCCAGCCTTTGGCTGTCCCCAAAACTACAACCATAGAGCATCACTGAGAGGATGCTGGGGTTAAAATGATGGGCTGTGTCCTGGCATCTCTGAAAGTGCTGCACAGTTTTCTAACCATGAGCCAGCCCAAACTCCTCCTGCTTGAATTCTGGGCCAGCGCTCCACCTATGGATGGAATTTCTCTGCAGGCTGAATATAAGTTCTTTGAGGGCAGAGAGAGTATCATCTGCTTTACGGTTCCCAATGCAGAGGTTGCCACCTAGCAGGGGCTGTACCATAAATGTCCAGTGATGGAATAGGTTACTGGGGCTCTCTTTACATGCAGAGATGGGGTCAATGTATGCAATAATCTGACAAAGCAGTTATTCCCCTAGGGGCCATGATTCCCATCCTGGTTGAGAGCCCACATCCAGAGGAGGAACCCGGAGCTAGGAGATGGAAGCCCGGGAAGGGCTGCTGAGTGGACTGAGTGAAACCCCAGGAGGGAGCAGCATCAGATATGCCTTCCTAGCCTTTGACTCGGCTTCTCTTCTTTTCACTGACCCTCCATGGACCCACTCAGAAACACCCATGACTTTTTGTTTCTCCTCTTCACAGCTTGGCCTCTTCCTGCTTTTCCATGCTTTTCACTCTTTAACCTCCTCTGCACAGTCTGCATTCCAGCGGCACTGGCCTGCTGGCAGCTTCTGGAAGGCGATTCTCATCTTGCATCTCTGCCCCTTTGCCCTGCTGGGCTTTCCCGGAGGCCTGGAATGCTCTCCCTCTCTGGTCACCTGAAGACTCAGCTCACATCCCACCATCTCTAAGGGGTCCTTCTCCTCCCCAACTGAGACGATCTTCCATCTGTTATACATTAGAGGTGTCAGGTTAAAATGCGGTTGGGAAATAATTGACCAAATGGCAAGCGTATAATAGAATATAGATAGTGTGACTATGTGGGGGTGTTCCCAGTCAATAGATATGACTCAGTAGCCCCCGTTCCTATTTGAGTTTGACCCCACTGATTGGCATGTTGTCCCGCCCATTGGACTGGGAGCTTCTCGTGGACAGGGACAAGTTATGCCTTTCCCTCTCTCCCCAGCATTTAACAGCATGCCTGGCACAGTGTAAGCCTCGTCTTTCTCCCGCCCCTGGCCATTTTGGAGCTCCTTGGTCTCAAGCCCCGAAGGCAGTTTGGCAGAATCAAAGTTGAGACTCGGAATGCTGCTTCTGCGCACGCTTCTGGGTGGGGGAGTGGTGAGGGTGCATTTGGGGAGTGTTAGTGATTTTCATTCTCTTTCCCGTCCCGCACGATTGTGGGCCGTCAGGACTAGGCTGAACAAAGCAGTGAGTATCCGATTTAAAAGGAAGAAGAAAAGGCTCTTCTTTCTTATTATACCCTGGAGCTAAATTTGGAGTTGGAATTATGGCCCTGAATAGGGCTCCTCTAAGCGAATCTGGGCTGCTGCTGGAGTAGGCAGCCATTCCTCTATGATATGCTAAGTATTTCCTTTGCCTGGGGAAGAAAAAAAAAAAAGACAAGGAAAAAAAAAAAAAACCCAACAAGAACCCGTGCCTTATCTTTTTGAGAAAGAAAGCCTGGGATGAGGTGGAAGGTAAGAACCGCCGCGTTCTTTGGAGAGGAGCCGGACTCATTTACTGCCAACAGCGGAGAATCGGAGAATTCTGCGTCTGTTATTAACTCCAAGCTCATTATTCAGCTGGGGATAGTCTCGAGACAATAAGGCTGACAAACAGGGAGGCTCGAGGGCTTAAAAAGAAAGAAGAAAGAGAAGAGAAGGAAGCTTCTTTTTTAAAAGAGAAACAATTTCTTTACCCTCCCGAATGCACGCGAAGTGAGCACGACTCGGTTCCCTGTCGGCGCTTTGGGAACGTGGAAACTGCAAACTCGCCAGCTTTTGTTGGCCCACCTGCTCGTGACTGCGGAGCCCAGGGAAGGGGCGCTGGGCCAAGCCAACCAGAGAGATCGTTCCCAGATGTAATAGCTCCCACTCGGGTTTCTTCTGTTCATGTCCGGGGACACACAGGGGATTGGGAGGACCAGAGCGCCAGGTTCAGCCCAATTCAATTTAAAAACAAGCACATTTATTAAGCATCTGCTGTGTCTAACACATTAAGGGAGGAGAAAGATGCAAAGACTCAGTCAGCCTGCTGGGTCTGTTTGATCCTGTTTCCTTTCATTGAGCTGGTAAAGGCCCACGGGCATGTAAAGATGAGGCTTAGAGCCTCCACCCTCGGTGTGCTTCTAATCTACCAGGGGAAACAACCTATGCAAAGTGGAATGGGATGGGGGCAGTTAGGTGAACGCTTTCTTCCAGAGTACTGCGGGATCATCGATTTAGAGCAAGAAGGACCCTTAGGAGATGAAAGAGGGCCTGAGCCTTGAAAGAAAAAGAAGAAATGTTTTCATAGGTAGAGGCAAAAGAGGCTGAGTTCTAGGCACAAAGGACAGTCAGTACAAAAGGGGGGCGGGGAGACACATCATGAGACTAGAAAAACGGTGCTCATCTGTTTGGGTTGGAATATATGTGAAAGAGAGCCATGTGCAATAATACTGGTAGTGTAGTAGGCTGAAAGCAATTTGTGGAAGGCCTTAAATTCAGGCTGGCATTGTGGATAGAGTGCCAGGTCTGCAGTCAGGAAGTTCAAATTTGCCCTCAGACATTTCCTAGCTGGGTAACTCTGGGCAAGTCACTTAACCCTGTTTGCTTCAGTTTCCTTATCTGTGAAACGAGCTGGAGAAGGAAATGGCAAACCACTCCAGTATCTCTGCCAAGAAAACCCCAAATGGGGTTATGGAGAGTTGGACATGACTGAAACAACAGCAAAAAAATTCCAGATTAAGGAGCTTGCATTTTATCCTGTGGATGCTAGGGAGCCACAGAAGACCTTAGAGTATTACTACCTTAGGATATTGTTTGGGCAGGAGGCAGGAAGACCAGTTAGAAGCAGTAATAATAGTCCAGGCAAGAGATGAGAAGGGTCTGAACCAAAGCAGGGGCTGTGGGAATATACAGGGTTTCCCTAAAGTCTGGACGCATAGGAAAAAATGTATATTTTGAAATATTTGCAATATTAACAGACTTTAGCCCCCTTGACTTCTTTTTCTGGGGTATGCTAAAGGAGAAGGTGTACTCAATGAAAATCACAGATGCAACACATTTTATTGAATGCATAAAGAGTAAATGTGTTAAAATTGATGGCAATGTGGAGATATTGCATCAAGTTCATGTGAATCTTGCAAAGCGCATCAACCTTTACATTAGAAATGATGGAAATCATATTGAAGATGTTATTTGTTAATATTCCAATGAGATAAAATGTTGAAAATTTCATTCATTTCATTTCTTGAAAATATGCATTTTTGTCTATGTGTCCAGACTTTAGGAACACCCTGTAGAGCAAACCTGGAGGAGGCGCAGAATGACAGCTCTTGGGGTTGGAAGCCACCATCTAGTCCAGCCTGTGCCCGAAAAGAATTTCCACTGTAATATGGCCAACAAGCCCCAAAGGCTCCTGATGGCAGGATCCTCCTCGTCCTGTGGCCAGATGAGGGAGGCAGGGGCATAGGTTAAATGTGTTCAGAAGTGGCTGATTTGTGAGCTTAACTAGATAGCGTGAGGCAAGGAATGGTGAATACCCAGCTATGAGGTTAGGCGGTGACGCGTGGACCAGTCAAGGATCACCTGCGTCCTGGCGGGGCTCATAGGTTTGGGGGAGAAACAGACAACAGTCGTTCTGACATCCTGGATCACAGGCACTTTTCCCAAGGTCCAAGATGTTTCCTGGCCTGCGGGAAAGGGCCTTCGCTTCAGAGCCTTAAACCTAGCTTCCTAGAATGTGCTACTTGGTACCTGTGCTTTACCTTAAGGAAGTTACTCTGTCTGAGCCTCGGTCCTATGAAGCCCATCTTACAAATAAGGAAACTGAGGTTCTAAGAGTTGAAATGATTCGTCCACAGTCATGTGTGGCAGAGATAGGACTCAAGCCCAGGTCTTTTGATTCTGAGCTCAATGCTTTTCTCTTCCATACCACACTTCCGCTTCAGCAGTGGTTGATCAGTTTAAATACATTCCACATATACGGAGTACCTGCCATGCATGTACAAGCCCCCCTAGTCAGCTCTGGGGACATGGCGCCAGCTGAGAATGATGCAGCCCTTGCCCTCAAGGAGCTGCCGGTTTAGTGGGCAGTTCCAGAAGTAAGTCGCCTCTTAGGCAGGGCACATCCTCCACACTGAGTGGACTTCACAGACATCTCCATCACCCACGTTTTAAGACTGAGTCTATTCTGCTGAATCCCCATGACGTGGACGGAGTCTGAGGGAATGTCAGCCTCAGGAGGGCATCTGTTAGCATACCATCCCAGGACTGTACCCGTCTTGCTTGAGCTGTCCTCACGCACATAGCCTTGTCCTTTTCTTTCAGAAAGTAGGCTACTAAATAGAATTCCCTGCTCAAGGAAGAAATCTAGAGAGACAAGAAATTGTCATATAAGCATTTTTTGATGGAATTAAGCCATTTTACTCTAGAAGAGAGAAAACCTAGTGGGGAATTGATCGATTTTCATCCTCCCTGGTAAAATGAGGGGGTTGGGTGACACCATCCTTTCTAAAGTCCCTTGGTGCTCTTAGTCCTAGGATTCTAGGATGCATTTTACAGAATCACAGACAATTCGGGTTTGGAGGGACCTCAGCCACCATCTATCTAGTACAACGACAGGCTCCAAAAGGTTCCCCTCTAGGACATACCCAGTCTCTGCTTGAAGACCTCCAGGCATGATGGCCAACATGGTGTTCCATGTATGTGGTGCTGCATGCCTTAGACAGGCTTGTGCCTCATGCTTGAAATGTTTTCCCTTTCACCTCAGCCTTCTCTCTTTCTTCTAGGCCCACCTCAAGCACCCCTTACTGTAGGAGATCTTTCTTGACTATATCCCTCTCCCTCTGAGTTCCGTGGCTGGTGTCTTCCACTTTCAGGTTCCTTTCCATCCACTGTGTACATATCTTGTCTGTGCCTATTTGTTTCCACATTATTTCCCCCGACTAGAATGTGAGCTCCTTGGGGACAAGCAGGAGCTTGTGCCTTTGGCTACTTCTTTGTACCCTTCCCCCCACCCCCTCCTGTGCCTCATACACTGCCTGGCACAATGTGTAGTGCTTAATAAAACTTTGTTGGTTTTTCAAGGCATCCCATTCTGTTTTAGGACAGTTTTAATCATTAGGACTTTTTTCCTGACATTGAGCCTGCGCCCTGGTTCTGGCCTTTGGGGCTGAGCAGAACAAGTCTTGTTCCTCTTCCATGGGACAGCCTCAGATACTTGAACCACCCTCGCCCATGTCCAGCTAAACATGCCCAGTTCTTTCAAGTGATTTTTCTATTCCATAACTCAAGGCTCTTCGCTTTCCTGACTGCTCTCCTCTGGACCCTCTCTAGCTTCTCACTATCCTTCCTAAATAGTGGTGTCCAGAAACAAACATTTCAGATGTGGTCCGACCAGGGCTGAGGACAGTGGGACTATTGCCTCTCTCCCCTAAGGTCCTGTTAGCTTTGAGCTTTCAGCCCATTAAGACCCCCATCTTTTAAATATATTTGAAAGGCTGTCATTGTGGAAGAGGAATTAGATTTTCAATTCAATTCAACAAATATTCAATGTGCATCTCTTCTACCCAGAGCACTGTGTTCAAGATATGGTTCTCTTTTAACTTGGAAGATGCCTTGGGGATCACTTAATGCAGCCTTTGCAGAATCATGCATTTACTTGACAACATGCCAGTAAGTGGTGATCAGCTTCTCCTGGAAGACTTCCACCACCTCTCAAGGCAGTGAGAATGATTTGTTTTTGTATTTTATTCTTTGCACATGAATGAATGAATGCACGAATGAGTGGATAGCCCTGGAGTGCTTAATCTGTACCAGGAACTGTGCTCGGTGCTAGAAATACAGATATGAAAGTGAGATGGTTCTTGCCCTTAAGGTGCTTACATTCTAAGAGGAGTAGACAACCCTTCCTAAGAAGGGAATTTCGGTCTGAGGAGTTACTAGGGCCCTTTTCAGAAGCAATGACCATGTTGATTTGATCCTAACGCAAAAAGCTGAAAGCAGAAGGAAGAGAGGGGCCATCACTCAGAGTGTTGGCATGAGCAAAGAGATGAAAATGAGGAGGGAGAGGATTCCAGGCAGGAGAGAGAGCTAGTGGGAATTCCTGCAGTGAGGAGGTGGAGTGTCTTGTGTAAGGGACAGCCAGGAGGGTGATGGTGTGGGATCACAGGTGTGGGATCACAGAGTACGTTTTAGGGAGTAAATTGTACAAAGATTGGGAAGGTAATAGGGGCATGGTTATGATGGGCTTTGAATGCCAAACGGAGCATTTTGTCATTTTGTTTTTGCTCTTGGAGACATTAGGAAATCACTGGGGCTTATTGAGTAGGGGAGAGGGGTGCCGTGGTTGAACCTAGGCTTAGGAGAATCACTTAAGTTGCTGATGGAAGATGGACTGGAGCAGGGAGACCTGAGGCAGCAGCTATTGCAATAAACTTGGTGTGAGGGGATGAGGGTCTGCCCCAGCCAGGGGGCAGGGTCAGAGGAGGGAAGGGAGCATATTGGAGAGATATTAAGAAAGTAAAATCCACAGGCCTCGGATATTGGGGTTCAGAGACGGAAGAGCCCAGAATGACTCCTAGACTGGAGTCTGAAGGTCTGGGAGGATGCTGATTCCCTTGACAGGATTGGGGAAGACTGGAAGAGGGGAAGGCTTAGAGGGACAGATAATGATGTTAATTTCGAATATCTTGAGTTTAAGATGTCTGCTACACATCCAGTTGGAGATGTCTGAGAGGCAGCAGTTTCAGTTTCTTGTCTATCTGGGACCAGCTCAATGGGCCGCTGTCTACTCTAGTTTTTACCTATGGGCGTGGTTCAGCCAAAATCTTTAGCATGATCTTGGGTCTCCTTTCTGAGGCTCTGAAGGAGCCTGCTATCTGCCATAGTAGCATGAGCAGAGGGATCTCCCCTTCTTGGACTCTGTGTGGTCATCCTTCAGGTCCTTGGGGGAGCATCCCGCATCCATCCCACCCTTCACCCCTTCCATGTTCTTCATGGTCTGGCTGCACTGGCTCACTTGCTGGTCCTCACACCTGATACTATGTCCAGGCTCTGGGCCTTTTCCCCGGCTGTTCCCAAAGCCTGGAATTTTCCTCCCCCTCACCTCTCTTCACTGTCTTTGCTTCTTTCCAGACTCAGCCCAAATCACACTATCCTGAGGAGGCCTTTGCCCAGTTCCTTCAAGAACCAATACCTTCCCTCTGAAATAATCTTGCATCTATTCTGTCTAGATCTTGTATGTACATAGTAATTTACATTAGAATGTGTGCTTCCTACCAGCAGTAACAAAGTTTTAGCCTTTCTTTAGCATCGTGTCTGGCCCATAGAAAACATTTAATAAATGCTTATCAATTGACCGATTGATACAACTCCCAGTTGGATGACTTCATTGACAGACATAATCAGAGGGTCATTATACAAAGTTATTGCTATTTATTGTTGCGCTTTTCAAGTAATATGATTTTGACACATATGTGGGAGGTCCTTTGTTGGAAGAGAGCCTGTAAGGCAGCTTTTTGCTGGGTGGAACCAGAGGCTTTTTTATAATCAATGAACAGTAAGCTGAGTTGGGTCATGTTTTCTCTGCACCTTTCTATCAGTCGTGACGGCCAAGCTGTGGTCTGCAGGGAAGACTTTTTGTGTCGGCCTGCCTGCCCTCCCTTCTAGGATGCCCTCCATGAGAGACTCGATTAGTCTCATAAATATCTTCTAGAGACACAGTAAGAAAGTAGATGTGTACATCAGTAGTTCTTGAAATTTTCTCAGTCGTTTCTTTTGGGCTTTTTTCTCCCAAGGAAAATATTGTTGCTTAGACTGTCCTTGAAAGAAGACTTTGAATGCTTGAAATCACTACTGATTAGAGAAATGCAAATCAAAACAACTCTTAGATACCACATCTCTCCTGTCACATTGGCTAAAATAATGAAACAGGAAAATGATAAATGCTGGAGAGAATGTGGGAAAATTGGAACATTGTTACATTG
>JAQQSZ010008407.1:0-13051 GCA_028646595.1 Phalanger gymnotis | reverse complement strand
AAAAAAAGAATAAATGTTTGATAATTGAAAAAGATAAAATTATATTTTTAAAAATGCTTATTGGCTGATTGATTTTGGCCCAAAACAACAGGGGATATAATTTCATAGGATATTTACCACCTCACTCAAACACCATCTTATGCACAAAACCTTTCCTGATCCCCCAACTGCTAATGTCCTCCCTCCCTAACTGCCTTGTACTTATTTTATATTAGTTGTATATCTATTTATGCATGTCTGTGTGGCCTCCCCTGGTAGAATACAAGAGCCTTACAAGAATGGCAAGTTTCATTTTTGTCTTTGCATCTCCGGTACCTAGCAGAGTTCTTACACATATTAGGTGCTAAATAAGTACTTATTAGTTGGCTAGTTTGTTGATATTCTCGAGAAGCATAAATCAAAAAGCATTATGAAGATAATTTGAATTTGTAGACAGTGTCTGTTGTAGAAAATGAAAAAATAGAGAATTCTACAAAGAAATAAACAAGAGCCTCAAAACCAAGTCAACCTATTTCTCTATACTGTGAGATCATAAACAAGATAGAGCAAAATTCAAAACTAATAAATTATTAAAAGGTAAAAGATGAGAAGATACTGGATGCAATCATTATAGCTCCAATCCAATCTATTTAACAAGCTCTTGATGCTAAAAAGTTAAAAGATAAAGACATTGTCTTTGATTCTGATCACTTAAAGGGAAGTTTATGAAGCACTCCAAGGAGTCTCTTTTAAACACCAGCAATGGCCTCAGTGAAAGAACATTTGATCTCCTTGCTAAATGGAAAGACTTGGCAGAAACAGGTTCAGAGCACAAATTTACTAATGTAAAACATTATGAAGGAAGAGGCAGAATGATTTTAAGCAGTATCATTGTATAAAGCAATTGAAGGGCAAAATGGACCTTTTTAGTGCAAAATCTTATAAGCCAAATAGTCCTAAAAGCATTTGTAGAGAAAGATGGATGACAACAAGTAGATGTGAAATAAAATATCCCCACCAACATTTCTCATCTCATCAACGATGACAATGAAATCATCACATTTTGACTTTAATATTTAAGTAACTAATGGACTATTTTAGGAAGTGAGAATGATGCTTGAGTACCATTGAAGTAAGAGAGACTGAACCTTATCAAATACATACAGAAGAAAGTGTGCTAGAGATTTTGCATTGGGCATCCTCTATGGCCATCATACCAGCTTTTGCCTTACATTCACTACTTTGTCGCCCAACCACCTCTTCTAATCAAACATTTCCATGATATATTTCATAACACATCTAGCACACAGGTACTGATTTGAAGGCACTGATTCTAAAGATATGGCAAAGAAGAGATGATACTAAGAGGAATGAAAAAAATCATGTAGTATTATTAACCAAAAAAGACAATTAAAAAGTTATTAGTAACTACTAATGCTATGGCTCTTTTTTCATCTCTTTAATATCCTTGTGAGAATTGTCTATGAATGAATTAAGAGTATCCTTGATGAAACTATGAGGCTTTTATAGGGTTTTGCAGATGATTTTCTGAAGCAGGCCTTATATTCTTTGTTACATAACCGAATGAGAGGTTCAGAGAATAAAAGATCCTATTATATTCACTTACTTTAAATATTTGATTAAGTAAAGCAAAATGCAATCTTAAAGGTTCTCCTCCAACAAGGTGTCTCCCATGTATATGTTAAATTCATGTAAGAAACTTGACTGATGCAATTGTATAGATAACTTTATTTATTGATCCTCTGATTAACAATATCAAGCAAAAAGTAAAATAGGGAGTCATAGGCTCAACTATTTTACTTTATGATGGAGAATGTCCTATGCATGGTCCTAGTGAAAAGGGAATGCCCTATGGATGATGAGGTTCTCCATATACTTCTGTTTGCATATGACATCATGCTGAATACAAATAGCCACTCAAAGAGTTCAGTCTAATAATCTACACAGGAAAAGTTACATTGCCCAAGTCATAATTCGCAACTGAATGAACAGCCCATTGAATTAGTCCATCAGTACATAGTATCCTAATTCTCTACATTTTATCAACCTTGCCACAGCAGCCTTCTCACCCTGGAAATTTAATTTATTGCCCCATCTGGTCCTCTTTACCCTGGAAGTTCATTCCAACCTTCACCCTCTCACCCTGTTCAATCTGCCTCTTTAATCCCTTACTCTTATAACAGGGCTTTGAACATGGCCCAGATTACCGAAGGTGGAAGAATATAAACAGGAGATGATGGGGAACTATTTCTAGAAGATAGTTTTCCCTTACCACATGGGTGGGCACAGGCAGGCTGACTGAAAAAAACATGTCTCTGTCTCTTTCTGTCTCTGTCTCTATCTCTCTGTGTCTCAGTGTCAAAGGGGTGAAGATCTTGTTCACCTACAACATGGGGACCCTGCAATATGCTTCATGTGGGGGAAGGGCTACCTTGTTCTCCTTCTACCCTTTCTCTACACATCCAGATTTTTAGACCCTGTGACCCTAGGTTTTTGACCTATTTTGTTTGTCTTTTACAGTTCTATGCACAGATGGTGGAGTCCTTGAACCCAAGAGCTCAAGCAATGGTGAACCTGGAGACAGAACTTCAGACCAGACTTTCTTCATAGCCCAGCCATGATAGCCCTGATAGCCCAGAAGCCACGAGAAGACAAAGTGCTAGAGGCCATGAGCCCAGGGAGGCTTAGGATTTAGAATTTGGTGGGACTTTGCCAGTTAGGAATTTAGTTAAACTGTGAACCTCTCTCCTCCAAAGCCGAGGTGGTATAAGGGGGTAGGAGATTGCACCCTTCTTTTATTTAACTAGTTTAGAAAGGAAAACAATGCTGCTGATCATAAACTTTCTACTGTTCTGTGCTGGACATATTGGCCATCAGTGTGTGTGTGTGTGTGTGTGTGTGTGTGTGTGTGTGTGTGTGTGTGTGTAAATATCATATTCATTCACAGGGAGCCAGATGGCTCTGGAGGAGAAAGTGAGGCTAGTGACCTTGCACAGCCCTCCCTCACTCAAATCAAAGTCAACTACAAGTCATGTCATCATTTCCCTAATGTCATGGTCCTCTTCAAGAACAAAAGACAAACACAACGACATTGACACAAACAATCTACATTTTCTCCGACTTGCTATTAAAAAAACAGATGTTTCTAAGATACCTCACTCTCACTTTTTCTCCTTCAAACTCTGCTACTTCTCACATAAAAGGATGATAATTAAACCAACTAATCAATAAGGATTTATTAAGTACCAGATACTGTGCTAGGGACTGAATATATAAAGACAAAAGCAAAACAAGCTCCTTAAAGCACTATATATAAGAACATTATTATTAATTATTAGTTATTATTAAGAAGGCCAGTTTGGTTGGACTGCAAAGTAGAGAAAGAGTATATGTAATAAGGCTAGAAAGGCAGGTTAGGTCCTGGTTGCAGAGGGCTTTAAAAGCCAGAGAAGTTCATATTTTGTTCTAGAGGCAACATGAATCAGTGGAGTAACTTGGTCAGACCTGTGCTTTCAGAAAATCACTTTAGTATTTTACGTGGAAGTTATATAGGAGAAGAGAGAGAGATGAGCTTAATTAAGAGGCTACAGAAAGGTGATGAGGGTCCGCACTAGCATGATGGCTGAGTGAGTAGAGAGAAGGGGTCAGTTGTAAGAGATTTTGGGGAGGGAGAAATGACAAGATCGAGCAAGTGAATCTTATAAGGAAATACGAATCGAGAATAGATAAGGAAATAGGATTTGAGAATAAGACCAGGGCTGCAAACTTGGGAGACTAGAAGGATAGTGGTATCAGTGACAGAAAAGGAGAGTCATCAGACACATATGTGTATATTTACCTATGTGTATTACATATGTATACATTCATTGTATATAGATTTAATGCAATTCCATTGAATAAATATTTGTTAAGCTCTAACTACATGTAAGGCTCTATACTAGGAACCTGGAGACAGAAAGATGAAAAATCAGTAAATCAATAAACATTTATTAAGCACCTATTACCACATGCCAAAAAAGGACACATACTCCTATCCTTGTGGATTTTAGAGTCTAGCTGGGGAAATGATGCATATACAAGTAATTATATTAGCTCACATACTCTAATACTTGCAATTTAATTTTTTATTTGCAATTTAGTATTTGTGAAACATTTTATTTCATTTGATCTTTACAACAGTACTGTAAGATAGATATTATTCCCATTTTTAGATAGAAAAACTAAGGCTCAGAGGTCAAATCAACTTAGCTACAATCACACAGCTAGTAAGTAATGGAGATGAGATTCAAACTTAGGCCTTTCCTGTCTCAAAGTCCAATATACCACATTACCTTTTTATTAACATAAAGCAGAATGTGAAAGTGAAGGGGGGAAAAAAGAGGCATAAAGTACTACATGACTTCAGAAGACAAAGGAATTACTTTTTTCTTAGAAGACCAAAGGAAATTCCTTATGGAAGTATATGAGCGGCAGGGACAAGGGACAATCAAACCGAGATCCAGGATAGAAAAAGGAATGTACAGCACAAATCACAAGGAATAGTGACAGTTGGTGAAGAGCGCTTGCAGGGAATTCTTCCTTAGAGTACATTATGATAATATACAGGAGACAGAAGCATACTATTTTCACTTCATTTTTTTCATAGCTTTTTCCTTTTAATTTGTTTTTTCTTCGACAACTTTAGTCATAATATGGAAGTATGTTTTAATGATTGCATATATATAACATATGTCAAATTGCTTACATTTTAGGAAAAAGGGAGGGGAAATTTTTGGAACTTGAAATTTTGTAAAAATGAATGCTAAAAATTGCCTTTACATATAATTGGAAAAAAATAAAATACTGTTTAAAAAACAAAAAATAATAATATGCTGGATATTTCATGAAGACTTCAGCAACAAGGGATGACTGGTGATTTTAAGACTGACCACCTTCAATTCTGTCACAAAAGAGCATCAAGTGATCGGTGTGAAAGGGAGTGCAACTGTGAATGCAAACTCAGAAATACAAAGATCCAGGACGATCCTAAAGGACTAATAATGAAGCATACTATCTACCTCCAGAAAAAGAAAAGATATTGTTTGAATACAAACTGAAGCATGCTATTTTTCACTTTCTTTCTTTCTTTTTCTTTTATTCAAGTCTTCTTGTACAAAATTACTAATATGGAAGTGTTTTACATGATTGCACATGTAGAACATATCTGATTGCTTATTGTCTCAGGGAAGAAGGAGTACAGGAAGGAAGAAATAGAATTTGGAACTCAAAACTTAAAAAAAAGGTCAGAAAATTATTTTAACATGTAATTGGGGAAAAAATATATATAAGAATGTAAAAAAAGAAAAGGAATAGCAAGAGAAAAAAAGATAAAAGGGAGTAAAAGTGAACACGATCTCAGATTCTGACTCTCAAAAGAAGTGAGTTTTTGTTGCTTCCTAGAGGTTCAATTGGACACCCAGGGGATATATACTATGTCTACATTCCTTGAGAAAGTGGAATCTAGGAATTCCACTAAATATGGAATGTCTATCTGTGGCTACTAGAATGGCAGAGTGGAGCCTAGAGTAGTATTACTGCCTGAGGAAAATGCCAGTTGTTAAAGAATTAAGTGCAAGGTGTAGATACTTGCCACAATCCTGAAGGATCTTTACTGAAGTCTTCCTCTTCCCTATAGCAGTAGCTACAGTAGAGGAAGCCAGGATCTCACCAAATATTACTGAAACTGTACTTGAAGGACAGGCACCTAGGTGGCACGATGGATAGAGTGCCAGGCCTGAAATCAGGAAGTCCTGAGTTCAAATCCAGCCTCAGACACTTACTAGCTGTGTGACCCTGGGCAAGTCACTTAACCCTGTTTGTTTCAGTTTCCTCATTTGCAAAATGAGGTGGAGAAGGAAACAGCAAACCACTCCAGTATCTTTGCCAAGAAAGCCCCAAATGAGGTTTGGACATGACTGAAATGACTTAGCAGCTTAAAGGATGGGTAATAATTGAATAGTTGGAAATGAAGGAGAAGGATATTATAGGTAAGCAAAAGTGCAGAGGTGGGAAAACATTGAAAATATTCAAGGAATGATGAGCTGTCCAGTTTAACCAAAGCATAAGATATGCATGATAGAAGAGTAATAGATGAAAAGACTGGAAACAAAGTAGAGAGCCATGAATTCCAGGCTAAGGAATTTACATTTTCTTCATTACTTAATAAGGAGTGACTAGAGATTTTCAAATAAGTGGCAATTGGTAACATGAACAGAACTACTCTATAGAACAATTCTGGCTGTGAATGATTGACTAGAGGCAAGGAGATTATTTAGAAGGATATTTCAGTAAACCAATTGAGAGGTAATGAGGATCTGAAGGGAGTAACAGAAAAAAAGAAAACATAAGACAACTGCAGGAGATATAATACAATTGACTAGCTATTTATGGTAGATAAGGAGATGGAAAATAACACTAAGATTGCAAGAATGGATACCAGGGAAATTAGTGGTACCATTAATAGAAATAGGGAAGTTAGGGGGAAAAGGTTTGTGAGAAAAGATGACTTAAATATGTTCAGTTTGAGGTGCTAATGAAATATGCAGGTGGGATTGACCAATAGGTAGTTGGAAATGTTGGTTACTCCAAGGAGTGATCAGATCAAGTCATGTATTCAGTAATCATATACATAAAAGTGATAGCTAAAATTTTCAAGTGGAAAAGTTCACCAATTAAGAGAGCAGAGACAGAAAAAAGAACAGAAATCTGGGGTATCCATTTAGGAGACAGTAAAGCAAAGACACATCATGGAGGGAGAAGACGACCATGTCACAGAGGTAGGAGAACTGAAAGATGGCAACTTAACAGAAGCCAGAGGGAGATAGTTTCAAAATGGAGAGTGGTCAATAGTATGAAATTCATTTAAAAAAAAAAGTCAAGGATAAAATGCATTAACAGAGCCATTAACATCTTTGAGAGAGCAGATTCACTCAAGTGGTTGGGCACAAAGGCCAAACTTTAAAGAGCAAAGTGATAAATTACTCCTTCAAGAAATTCAGTGAGGATGGACAAAGAGAAAGTAGATAGGCAAGAGCTTGCTGAACTAGTAAAGGCTGTAGGGAAGAGGATAGTTTCACTTATTTTTAGGCAGAGAAGATTGAAAATATAAAGGAAAAAAGGATAAGGAAATAAAAGCCTGAAAGAATTGAGAGATGTTATTGAGGATATAAGTAAAGAAGTTAGTCTTGGAAATGAAGAACGCTTTCTTCTGGGACAGAAGGGGAGGAAGAGAATATAGCTAAAGACCAAAATAAATAGAGAGGGGGGAAATGTTGAGATAGTTGAGGAAGTTTACATCAAAGGTGAAGAGTCATCTGTAGAAAATTAAAAAGAATAAGGATAGAACTGAGGAAAGTGGAAAAGCTTTAGAATAACCACACTGAGAAACGCAATAATGCTGAGCATCATTAGGGCCCAGATGAATCAAATTGTACTACTTTATAATGGAGCTGATTGTCCCATGTCTATTACTTTTTCTAGTAATGATCAGCAGTCTAATAGCAGGAAAGGAGAAAGCAGAGGGGAAAGGGGGGCTATTGTTCCCTTGTCCCTTGACAACAGTAGGTATGGCAGAAAAAAAAGAAGGAAAAAGATTTTAAGATTATAACAGCAATATTTAAACAACTGACCATGAAAACCAGGATGGGTGAGAATTTCAATGCATCCAGATTGTGCCTGATGGACTTGCAGAAGAGGGCGAAGTCAGGAAATTGGGTGCAATGCAAATATAAGATGATAAAGAGAAAAAGCAGCAGGAATAAGGGAGTCTTAGAGATGGAACGATAGTAGGTTTCCATCAGAGAAGGGACTTTATAGAATTCAAGATCCTGGAAGAACAATTTCAAGTGATAATGAGGTCATGGAGTGGTGCTTATGAAAGACTGACGGGAAATGAAGCTGAAGGTAATTTAATTTGTATGTATATATCATGTATTATGCAACAAATATATATGCTTGAATATGCATACATAAATGTATTAACTTCCACTAAAGTGAAACTCAGAAGCCTCATCATGACATGGAGATGACCTTGGATTCTCAAAAAGCACTGTCAACAAAGCTTAAGCAAAAGCGCGTCTTTCCAGATCATAGAAATTTCAATTATGGGGAAGCTAGATGGCGCAGTGAGTAGATCACCAGCCCTGGAGTCAGGAGGACCTGAGTTCAAATGTGGCCTCAGACATTTGACACATGTGCTAGCTGTGTGCCCTTGGGCAAGTCACTTAACCCCAATTGCCCTGCCAAAAAAAAAAAAGAAATTTTAATTATGGGTCCAGGCATCAACATTTTTCCAAGGGCCAACCCAGCTAAATTCAGAGAAGCTTATCACCAAAAAATTGACACTGCCCCCAGGTGATTTAATTTTGGCCATGAAAACTCAGGAAAATTATTAACTAAAGCACTCTCCTGGAAATAGAGAGAGCATTCCAATGGATGAAATCACTTATCTTAATTGTATTATAAAGCAGCAATCATCAAAACCGCTTTGTACTGGCTAAGAAATAGAGGGGTAGATCAGTACAATAGGTTAGGTACCCAAGAAACAGTAGTCAATGATTACAGCAATCTACTGTTTGAGAAACCCAAAAACTCCAGCTTCTAGGATAAGAACTCACTGTCTGAAAAAAAGCTTCTGGGAAAACTGGAAAATAGTATGGCAGAAACTGGACATAGAGCAACATCTGACACCACACACCAGAATAAATTCCAAATTGGTTTTGGTATAGGTATAAAGGTAGGTATAAAGGTAGGTATAAAGGTATCTAGGTATAAAGGCTGATACTATAAACAAATTAGGGGAGCAAGGAATAGTTTATCTGTCAGATTTATGGAGAACAGAGGAATTTATGACAAAACAAGAGAGAGCAAACATTATGAAATGATAATTTTTATTACATTAAATTGAAAAGTTTTTGCACAAACAAAGCTAATGCAACCAATATTAGGAGGGAAGCAGAAAACTGGGAAAGAATTTTTACAACTATTATCTCTGATAAAGGTCTCATTTCTAAAATATATAGAGAACTGAGTCAAATTTACAAGAATCCAAGTCATTCCCCAATTTATAAATGGTCAAATGATATAAACAGGCAATTCTCAGAGGAAAAAAATTAAAATTATCTATAGTCATATGAAAAAATGCTCTAAATCACTATTGATTAGAAAGATGCAAATCGAAACAACTCTGAGGTACCATATCACACCTGTCAGACTGGCTAACATGACAAAACAGGAAAATGATAAATGTTAGAGAAGATGAGGGAAAGTTAGAATACTAATTCATTGTTAGTGGGACTGTGAGCTGCTCTGACCATTCTGGATAGCAATTTGGAACTATGCCCAAAGGGCTATGAAAATGTGCATACCCTTTGATCCTGCAATACTACTTCTAGGGCTGTATCCTAAAGAGATCATAAAAATGGGAAAAGGACCCACACGTACAAAAATATTATAGCAGCTCTTTTTTGTGGTGGCCAAGAACTGGAAATCAAGGGGATGTCCATCAATTGGGGAATGGCTGAAGAAGTTGTAGTATATGAATGTAGTGGAATACTATTGTGCTATAAGAAATGATGAACAGGCAGACTTCAGAAAAACCTGGACTTATATGAAGTGATGCTCAATGAAGTGAGCAGAACCAAAAGAACATTGTACACAGTAACGACCACACTGTGCAAGGACTGATTTTGATAGATTTAATTCCTTCTCAGCAATGCAAGGACCTAAAACTTTTCCAAAGGACTTGTGATGAAAAATGCCATCCACATCCAGAGAAACAACTACAGAGCTGGAATGCAGAGGGAAGCAGACTATTTTCTCTTTTGTTTTATTTTGTTTTTTTTCATGGTTTCTCCCATTTGTTATAACTCTTCTATGCAACATGACTAATGTGAAAACGTGTTTAATAGGAATGTATGTGTAGAACCATATCTGCATGCCATCTTGGGGAAAGAGGTGGGAGGGAAAGGGAGAAAATTTAAAACTTATGGAAGTGAATGTTGAAAACTGAAAATAAGTAAATTTAAAAAAAAAAGAAATCACTTATCTTCTGACATAGTAAAGAAAAATATGTAAAATTTTAAAGTCTCTTCATATCTAAGACTCTCTTGTATACTCTGCTCATTTCAATGCCTTAATCTATTTTTTAAGAGAAAGGCTATATACTAGAGTTGTTGGATAAGAAAGATTACGTTATATTTCCATATAGAACCAAATAAAATGGCAATATCCTTGGGCATCATTTTAGTAGCTAAAATATTGGAGGATTTAATAGATATTTACAGTATACATTTCTCTGTTTCTGAATAAATGTATAAACTGTGAATTTTAATTTAGACATAATTATGAGTATATTTGAAGTCAAAAATGAAAAGCATCTGTGTCCTCTCCTTCATAATTCCATTGGGAAATGGGCCTATTTATAGATTTTATAACAATTGAAGAGAATCAAACTGTCTTAAAGGAAATTTCAAATAATCCCAGAAAAATTTTAAAACAAATTTACCCCAAATACTACTCCTATGCAATATACATAGAAGATTAGAAAGATGGGACTGAATTTGTGATTTCTTTTTTAAATTTATTTTATTTTTAATTTATGGAATAAAACAAGCATTTCCATAACATAGTGTAATAAAAAATGATTACATATGAAACTGCAAATCTACTATGTATAATTTGCTACTCTTTTTAAATATACAATAAAGTTATCATGTAAATTTTTTTCCTTTTCCTTTTTTTTTATTCACTCTCCCCAGCCTGTCCTAGAGATGGCATAATTTCAATATTATAGGGAATATCTGATGAGGAAACCCCCTCTACTAATTTTGATTAATACTTTCTCTGAGAGTTATCGTCTTAGACAGTCACCCAGAATACCGATAGGTCAGACCATAGAGATCTAAGGGATCATAGATTTGGTGCTAGAAGGGACCTTAGAGGCCAGCTAGTCTAAGCCTCTCATCTTACAGATGCAAAAACTTAAGAGGCCTCTTCTACCCAATGCCCTAGAAAGGTGATGTGGCTGGGGGTACGGAGGTGTCACTGTGTGCTATTTTCAACTTTCAGAGCCTAACAACAATAATCTTGCTGCTTATGTTTACCTATACATATATCTCTCTGATTTTCATCTCCACCCAAAATAAAAATGGACAGTTTGGTGTACTTTAGAATTGTGCCAAAACTGTCAAACAAAAAAGTTCTTATGTAGCAGTATGATGTATGATGGCGGCCTTTGGTACTTTGTTCATCCAGTAACTGGAAAATCTCAGAATTTAATTGCTGTCAGATTTCTATAGATAAAGGACTAGCCTAGAGAACACAATAAAAAGAGTAATTATTGATTCTGCCGGCTAGGTACGTTGGCTGAAAGACTCCTAGCTGCAGTGCTCTATTATATGTGTTAACGGACCAAGGTTGATTTCTGAACATAAATAAGATGCAACTGTTAATGCTAGAATAGACTGATATCTACATAATGATTGGCCTCATAATACCACCATTTGAATGACAGTTTGCCAGTACCGTTCTTTCATGTCACCTGTTGCTCTACAGGAGGTATTTCTAACGCACACCAGAAAAAACAAACAATAAACGGTCATTCGAGTTCTTTTCTGTATGAATTAAGAAAGAATTGTATCTCATTACATAATGAGACTATTTCTATGATGAGCAATTTTTATTTTAGAAAAATAGTCTCACATTATGCAAATGTTCCTAAAAATTGCATTTGCATTTTTAAAAAGAAACTGAGACACTGCTAGTTTAAGTGATTTGTCCCAAGGTCACACAGGGAGTGTGATTCAGAAGAAGGACTTGAACCCAAGTCTTTCTGACTCCATCCACTACACAACACGGCCTTAGTGTTAGTATATAATATACAGCAATATAAATGACTGCATATGGCTACATATGGTACATTATATTTCCAAAATAATCCGTTTTGCAATATGTTTCACAGTGACCAATGTGTCTAGTTCCTCAGTACTGAGTAAAAGATCAAGTTTTATAATTTTTAGGCAGATGCTACCTGCAGGCTTTGCGACCACCCTGACTGTGACAAAGGACTATAAAGCGTAACCCTAGGTCTAGTGGCCAATCATGCTACATGCAAAATCATTGTCACATCCATTCTATAGTAAGTACAGTATGGTATGGTGAGAAGAATGCTAGATTTGGAATTAGAACTCCTGAATTCAGGGGCAACTAGGTGGCGCAGTGAGTAGAGCACCAGCCCTGGAGTCAGGAGGACCTGAGTTCAAATTTGGCTCAGACACTTGACATATGTGCTAGCTATGTGCCCTTGGGCAAGTCACTTAACCCCAATTGCCCCGCCAAAAAGTAACAACAACAACAAAAAAAAAACCTCCTGAATTCAAATGTTCACTCTGATTCTTTGATAAGTCATTTAAACTCTCTGGGATTCAGTTTCCTCGTGTGTAAAACAAGAGACTTAGATTAGGTAGCCTCTAAAGGGTCTTGTAGCTCTAGATCCATGATCCTTTGCTCTTCTTCAGTGCCATTCATTTATTATTCACTGACTGGGATTGCTTATTTTCTTTCTACATGTCTTCTCTATTCAAACATAATAAAAACCCCTGGATAGATAAATTGGGATTATGTCTAATACTCCTTTTTCTTCAAAACAACAGAAAACATGTATTGTCAATCAATAAAAAAACCAATTTATTAAGAAGTTAACACGTGCTAGTGTAATGATAATGTAAATTTGAAGATCTTCCCATCCATTAATAGGTCCATGTGACCTGTTTAAGTCAAGCCTAAGTTACATGAAGCCTGTGGTGAGAGAAGCTTGCTGAAGGGTGGAAGAGGAAAGGGTGGAGCAGAAGTTGGTCAGAGCAGTTAGAGCTGAGGGAGAGACAGGAAGCAGCTAGCTGTAAGTTTTTGTTTGTGGGAAGGCCCTAACAGGGGGAAGGCTTTGTGTTGTTAAGCAAAATTGTCTCATTAGCATGGCTTTTGTTTCTTTTGAGTGGAAGTACTTTCAGCTGTTAAG
>JAQQSZ010008406.1:0-13052 GCA_028646595.1 Phalanger gymnotis | reverse complement strand
CTCTTCAGTTATATCCAGTTTTTGGAGCCCTGAAGGCTTTGACCTCACCCAGGCTGGGTCTGGGAAAGTTCTCCATCCCCAGGATCACATCATATACAAATCAATGACTCCCACTTGTCTCAGTGCTGAGAAATGCTCCAAGACAAAAAGATCCCACTTTATCTGCCCCAGAATCATTGAAGGCACTTAAGAGAAGAAAAGCAAAATGTCCCACCTTAATTACTATTATGTAATAATGTTAATGTTACATCTAATAAGGGTTTGGGCCCGGGGCTTAACACTTAGCAAGATTCAATGAAATAGCTGAATCACTCAACGCAAACAAAAGCCAAACTCTTCAAGGGCACCCATCGAACCAAGTGCTAAGGAGCCCACCCTGCCTTTCTGACACAGCCTCTTCCTGCCTTTCCAATAATTTACACCTTATTCCCCTACACATACTCTGCAATCCAGTGACACTGGTCTCTTTGCTGTTTCTAGTACAAGACACTCTATTACTTGATTTCATGCATTTTAACTGGCTATCCTCCATGTCTTGAATTCTCATCTTGTTCATCTCCATTTCCCGATTTCCTTCAAAACTCAGCTAAAATCCTATCTCCTTCAAGAATTCTTTGCTAATCTCCCTTAATGCTAACACTTTCCTACTGTGATTATCTCCATTTTATCCCGTATTTATCATGTTTGTAGATGGCTTTTTTGCATGTTATCTCCATTTTTTTGGTGTTGATCCAGCAATTTTTTAAGATTTTTATTCTACAGCTAATTTTTAATCCTTTGTTCAAGACACCTTTATTAAATACAATTTTTACTATGTTGTTTTTATGAAAAGATATGCTTAATAATTCTTTATTAATTCTAATAATTATTTGTAAGGATTTTTTGCCCTAATGCATGGTCAACTTTTATAAAGGTGCCATTCACAGCTGAAAAACATATATACTCCTGTGTCCTGTCTATTCCAATATAAATATGTACATAGGATCACCAGAGAGCTATCATATCTAACTTTTCAAAAAAAATTTTAGATCCTTCCTTCCTTTCATATATTTGTCTGTCTTTGAAAGAGGGTACTTGAGGTACTACAATTTTACTATTTATTTCTCTCTGTACCTTGTTTAGCTATGCCTTTAAGTATTTAGATGCTATGGCATTCAGTGCATCTATGTTATGTATTTAGATTAATTCATTGCCTATGGTGCCTTTTAGCATAATGTACTTTACCTATTTAGCTCTTTTAATCAAATTTATTTTTGCTGTTGCCTTGTCTGAGATCACAACTCTCATGCCTGCCTTTTTTTTAAACTTCACTTGAAGCATAATAATTTTTCTCCAGCCCCTTATTTTAAAGCTATGAATCTTTATGTTTCAAATGTGTTTTTTATAAACCACATATTCTTGGATTCTGTTTTTTAATCCAGTCTGCTATCCTCTTATATTTTGTGGGTAAATTTATCCTGTTCACATTCACAGTTAAGATCATTAATTGCATGTTACTTTCCCGCCTATTCTCTTTTACTTTTTCATTCTTTCCTCCCTGCCTCTTCTTTACTTGGAAGAAGAGAGGCATATAAGAGGAGGGTACTCAGCATCGATTTTCTATAGTTAACACTGTTCCAACTCCATTTCCTTGCCCCAGTCACTCACAGTTTCTTACTCTTTTAAACCTTTCTTTATGACCCTCCCTCTAAATTTAAGGTTGGTTTTTTTTTTTTACTAATACCACTCTAGATGTACCCTCCCTCTTATTTTCCTCTTTCCCCTCTTCCCATTGAATTGAATGTATTTCTACACCAAACTTCGTGTGTGTGTTCTACCCTCCTTTCATCAGTTCAGATGAAAGTGAAATGCAAGTGACACATGCTTCCCCAAGTACTTCATCATTTGCATAGACATCAGCCTGTACCCATGATTATGTAAGATAAGTTCCACTATTTCTTTCTTAGGTGTCGGTTTCCTCCTCCTTTTCCTTTCTTTTTAAAAAGATGATAAAAATAAGATAAAAATTATCCCCAGACTTTCTATTTTGTTTGACTTCCTCTATGACCCCTAATTTTATGATTCTCAGAGGATGATTGTATCATCCTCCTTTCCCCATTAGAATGCAAGCATTTCATACTCATAAAGTTCTTTTTGATTGCTTGCTCATAATTTACCTTTTATGTTTCTTTTTATTCTCATGTTTGTATTTCAAAGTTTCTATTCATCTCTGGCATTTTCATCAAGAATATTTGGAAAGCCACTGTTTCATTATAGGTTCATTTTTCTCCTGCAGATTTATGCTGTTTTGCTAGGTAAGTTCTTCTTGATTGTTAGCCTCTCTTTTTTGCCTTTTGGAACATCATAGTTCATGCTCTTGGCTTCTTCATAGTGGTAAATCTTGTGAGATCCTGACTGTTTTTACTTGGAAGCTCTAGGTTTTTATTTCTCCTGTGAATTTTCATTTTGGGGTCTCTTTGAGGAGGTGATAGTTGAATTCTTTCAATTTTCATTTAGCACTTTGGTTTTAATATGCTTGGATAGTTTTCTTTTGTGATTTCTTAAACTATGGTATGCAGGCTCTTTTATGGGTTTCAGGTAGTCCAATGATTCTCAAATTATTTCTCCTTGATCGGCCTTCTAAGTCAGTTATTTTTTTACATGATATACCTTACATTTCCTTTTGTTTTTCAATCTTCTGATTTTATTTTAATATTGTCTTATGGAGTCATTAACATCTATTTAGTCCATTCTAATTTTCAAGGAGTCTCTTACTTGGTTTGTAATTCTTGTGCTAAATTGTTAATTATCTTTCCAAGTCTTTCCTCTAAAGCTGTCATTTATTTTCCAATTTTTTTCTTCTTTCACTTTCATTTCATTAATAATACTGTTATCACAACTTGAATCATTTCTTCTGGGAATTCTAATTGATCTTGTGGGTAAACTATGTTTTTCTTTGAGTCATTGCTTTTGGTTCTTCGGGAGTTATTCTTTTCTGGATTTATGTCTTGGGTGTCACTGGCTTCATAATAGCTCTTTAGCCATCTGTCTGTCTGTCTGCCTGCCTACTTGTCTGTCTATCTACCCACCTACCTATCTATCTTATGTAATTTATCGATCTATTTATTTTTATTTACTTATTCTTCCAGTCTCACTTCTCAGAATGAGACTTTGTATTAGGGCCAGGTGCTTCACATTTCTGATGGTCCTGTTGTGGCCTTGTATAGTCTTGGCTTATCTTGTTTGGAGCTCTCTGTTCTTCAGGGATCACAGGACCAGCTTGAGCCAGGAACTGCACAATTTCAGGGAGCCTTATGCAGTTAAATCAAAATCACAGTGCAATCAATGCCCTATTGGGCTTTCCAAGCTCTGTGGCCCAGTTTGGGTCTAGGTTCCTTTGCTACAGACTTGCCCATAGGTTGCATGCCAGTAGATAGTAATTGGGCCTCAGCTTTGTCAACTAGCTGGAAGGCTAAGCATATTTGCAGCAATCTTGCTACTGGTCTAATCCTATTCTGGGCCTGGTACTGAATCCCTGATCCACTCTGAGGGTGCTGCTTGGCTAAAATTGTTCTTGAACTAAGGTTGAGTCCAAAATCTGCTCTATATGTAGCCTTTCTGCTGGTCAAACTCAGAGTTCTGGTTGTGCTCTCAGCTTCTCTGGATGACCCTAGGCTATTGGGGCTGAATCTGCAATTAGCTCTGGGCATTTCTCACTGCTAGCCTAGCTTTTAGCCCTGAGCATTGGATAAGTGATCCCAGCCTAATCTTATTCCACTGTTGCTACTTTGGTTATTTGCCTGTTGGTCAAATTTG
The DNA here is from genome assembly GCA_028646595.1 of Phalanger gymnotis. NCBI lineage: Eukaryota > Metazoa > Chordata > Mammalia > Diprotodontia > Phalangeridae > Phalanger > Phalanger gymnotis. The sequence continues at coordinate 9,257 of JAQQSZ010008406.1, read as the reverse complement.
TGATCTTTGTTTGGAAAGAGGTACCACTTTAGTGTCTCCTTTGATTTTTCAATCACTGCTCAGTCTGGCATTCTTCTTGGATCATTGCTGGAATAGTTGTAGGAGGAGCTGGATTGCATTGCCTCCTTCTCCTCCACCATCTTGGCAAGTTCTTCCAACATGGTTTGGGTACATGACATCCAAAGATCTAAAACTATGATATGATGTTTCTGTGATGTCTCATCATGGTAAAAAAAAAAAAGTTCTGTTCACTATACAACTATAACCTCATATTTATAGCATAAGTTTAGCTTCTAAAACATTTTCCATCATTTACTTTTCTTTCTCTTATCTGATTTTTAATTACAATTCTATAAGGTTTTCAGAGGAAAATGGTAAAACTGAGGCACAGAGAGTTTATATGACTTGCCTGAAATCATGTACATAATTCTGGTGAATAGACCCAAGTTATCTGATTCCCATCCCTGGGCTCTTCTTACTCATTTGTACTACCTACTTTAAAGGGTTGTTGTGGGGAAAATATTAGGTGCTTAGATTTATCAGGGATCTTCAAGCTAAGCAGTAGGGCCTGCAGTCTCCCAAAGCTCTCGGTCTTGAACAATAGTGGCATTTAAAATAATGGCAATATCGTGTTGCCCCAAGTTGGAAAAAATCACCTATAAGTGCCAAATCAACTTGTGCGGTGGAGAAGAATGCCAAACAAAATAATGACTCCCAGAGTTAGGGACTCTTCCAGCCATGACTTCCAGAAATGTTTATGAAAACCACAGGCTGCTACAAGCAGGAAAGCAGGGGTCCAGGGTATGAGCTCTTGGCAAAACAACAACAACAAACGAGATACAAACTAAGAGGTCTTGGTGCATGTCAATGTCCACATGGCATCCGTGAACACTTAGGCTCTTTATCTTTATCTTGGCCAAAATTTAAATTGTGTAGTGTAGTAAAAACAGCAGAAGTTTTATGGTCAAAAGATCTGGGTTCCAGCCTCAGATTTGGTCTTTCCTAGCTCTTGCTAATGATTCCACTATACCATGAATCAGTTGGACGTTAGTGTCTTTATCCTCCTCCGCATTGGCCAATAGAGTCCCTTGTGGCCCAAACTGTACTACATGGCACATAAAATTTTGCTCAAAAGAGATAGAGAAAGCTACTTGGTAGAGACTATGAAGTACCTGGAATGCCTGGGTGGAAATTCTAGCTCAGTATAAATACAAATACATGCAAGATAAGCACTCTATATTGGAACCGAAATCTTAACAACAGTGAAAAGCAGCTCAAGGATCACAAACCTAGTGTCTGTACCAAGATTCAGACTAAGGTCTTCCTGATTCTGTTCCTCATCATGCTATCTCAAAGGATGACCAGTCTTAAAGATCTGGCTCTGGAATATACTAGATGTATGACCACTAGTAAATCAATTGACCTCTTAGTGCTCTGGACAATTCTCTATGACTATAAATTATAGGTGAGTTGCCACATGGTGAGGTCTCGACATGGATAAAAACATAAATTTGGATTAAAAATAAGTAACAGTAATAATCTTTGTGCAATGAGGCAGAATTAATTCCTAAAGGGAGATGGCATTTGGTACTTCTCCTGGGCTTAGTTGGGTCTTTCTTGTGACACAGGAATATTCAAGCTTCCTAACTCTCAGTAGAGAGATAGAAAAAGAAAGGAGGAAAATAAATTGCTGGTTGCTCCTTTGCCAACCAGAAAAACAACTTTCTATCTGGTATTGATCACAGATAATACAAAGAGTGATGATACCCTCTATGTCCCCAAAGTTCAGAACAGAAGTGAAATACTCAAAAAATCTCAAAATTTCTCAGAAGAGTGCAAATGGTATCCACCAAGTAGAGAGTACAATGAGCCAAAGAGATTAAAGAAGAAATGTATTTCCACATCCCATCATTCTAGAACCTAGGCCAATATGAATCTAAAAACTGAGGGTAACAATCAATGAATCATCTACATTCCAAGCTCTACCAGATCTGAAGGTCAATGAAGGTGTCCACTACATTCCAAGGAAAGAATCTATGTCGAATCAAGGGAGCCCTGTCCTAATCAAAAGCAGAGAGGTACTTATCCATCTGGGCCACCTGAAATTTTACAGACCAATCTTTCCTAAGACCTATTCTTTGGGCTGAGACAAGAGGGAAGGTCAATGTATCATCTCTACCCTCCAACCTGAAAGTGACGATGTCTTGGTTATTAAAAATACTATTTACAAGGGTGGCTAAATAGTCAGACTTCAAACAGTATGTATTCCTGGGCCTGTCAGTTAACTGAGCCTCAGTTTCTTTACCTGTGAAATATGGATAATAATGCTTAAGCTACTGATCTCTTGAGGTTGTTATGAATAAAAGACAATGTAAATGTTCGGATGTCAGTTATTATCGTGATAAAGGGCAGCCATAGGATTTTATAACCTGAAAGGAATCCCAGAGGCCTTCTAGTTCAACCATCTCACTTTATAAATAAGAAAACTGAGACCCACTGAAGGGACATGACCTGCTCAGGTTCAATCAGATAGTAATTAGCAGAGAAAATCCTCGGACTCAGATCCCATGATCTTTCTATGACTATCTCTGTCATTATTATTGTTATCATTGTTATTATTAACACATTATGCCTGCCCATCAAAGTCAATTAGAGGCTTAAATCGGTAACACTTCATAGTTTCTTTCCCCCACTCTGTGACTTCTCTGGCCTAGCTATCTCCTCTGGGTCAGGGATTTTTTGTTTACAAAAGTCCTTGTCACTGAGTCTGCTTTTAAGATTGATTCTCAACCCAAGAGCAGGGAACAAGGAGAGCTGAAGTCTCATTCGTTTTATTGAGAATTCCAAAATGACAGGAAATAAAAAAACCAAATTGTCTTCATTTGTCTTCTTTCCTCTCATCAAACTCTATTTGGTCAAGAGGCTCTCATGAATCTGGGACTTAGCTGTTCTCACATGGCCTTAGGAGGCCAAGAAGACATTTTTCATGACTCAGTGTTTATAGGGAATAAAATCTGAAGCAGATTCAAGGTAACTTTTTTCCCCAAATAGAATTTGGGCTTCATAGCACTGAAAAAAAAATGTGAGGCAGCTTGGAGTAGAGGGAAGGGCCTTGGACTAGGCAGAAGTCAGGGGCCCTGAATTCTTATCTTGGATCCATTGCTAATTTACTGTGACCTCGTGCAAGTTATTTCCCTTGTCTAGATTTTAGTTTGCTTATTGCTAAAATGAGGAAATTGAGTGAAATATCCTCTAAATTCTCTTTTAACTCTTGAGTCTCATGAGTCTATGAGTCAATCAACAAGCATTTTTAAAAACTCCTACTATGTGCCGGTTACTGTGTAATAGATTCTGGGGATGTAAAGAATGAAACAATCTCTACTTTTGACATGCAACATATAAAATTATAATGATTCCTTGGCTTCACTCACTATCTTTATCTGGAGGAGATACGAGATACATATGACAGAAGGAAAAATATTGAGTCCTAAGTGTTTAGGCTAAGAATTGGGAATCAGACTAGAAGTTTGTCATCCTCAACTCTCTTTGTCAATTAATCAACAAATATTTATTGAGGTTGTGCTATGGCTTTTTCTCACAATGAACTTTCTGTTTAGTTTGAGAGATAGGACATGAATATTGAAATAATAATAACAAACAATAAAAAGAATGAAAGAGTACTGTGTTTTGGAGATGGTCAAAGAAGACTTCATGGAGGAGGTGGAACCCTAGTTAGTCACTGAAGGCTGAGACGGATTCAAATAGGAGAGAAAGAAGGAAGGAAAGACATTCAAGGTGGGAAAAATGGAATGATAAAATACATAAAGATGGGAATTTCCCTGGTTGTGTCTTAGTGACAGTTTGATAAAAACAAGGGATCCTTGCAGAAGAGGAGTGAGGAACAAGTCTGGAGAAACAGATTGAGGTCAGATGTTTTCTTTCATCTCAGTTTTCTTGTATGCACTTAGGTATGTACCAGTGCTTTAGGACTCCAATGATTCTCTTGAATGTGGATATTCCTCCAACAGAAGATTGCAACCTGTCAATGCCTTAGAAACCTATGAACTTCATATTCATATCTTCCCATAAATCCTCCATAGAAGAGCTAGCCAATGTCCTGGAAGACTTCCCTCACAGGTTGAATCTCCTCAATAGAATGTAGAAAGGAAGGAGGGAGATGTTTGGTTTATATCTTTTTATCTATAGCAGATAAACAATACCTTGCACAAAATAGGAACTTAATAAGTGTTTGTTGAATGAGGTTGAAGCAGGCACCAGTATGATTCATTCTCTCTCTCTCTCTCTCTCTCTCTCTCTCTCTCTCTCTCTTTCTCTTCCTCTTTCTTCATCTATCCATCTATCTTTTGTTGTTCTCGTCATTGTTCTTTGCTTATGATTCATGATTGACCCACCCACTCCCTTTCTCTAGGCATACATTTCTGGGGTGATATTTTTATGCAATTTCTTATATACAAGTCATCCTTGTAGTAGGAAGCAGCCTTCTTACACATGTAACTATTTGACCTTAATAAGATCCTAAAATCGTTGCTATAGCACTGAAAGGGATTTCAAAGACTATCTGGTATAGCATCTCATTTTATAGATGAAGAAGCATAAGGCCAGAAAGGTTAAGTCATTTGCTTGAGTGAACAGAGGAAATAAGTGTCAGAGAAGGAATCTGAACTCAAGTCCTTCTAATTAGAAAACCAATGCTCTCTTTCCATTGAACAGTAATAGTTCAATTGCAATTAGATCGCCTGCAACTTTGATTTTTCTTGGATTTTTGTGGTGTCATTCACAGTCATATAAACCATTGGAGGAATACTGGTGTTTAAAAGATAGATTTTGTGTTTGCCAAGGGTTACCATGGGATAGCTGAAATTGCCATGCAATTCTTCAAATGCTGTTTATCCAGCTCTCTTTCTCCTGGTCAATTCTAATTGCCGATGGAAAATAAAACTTGGAAGAAGCTGCCATGAAATGAGCTGGCAGCTTCCATCATGTCCCTGTCTTTAGCTTTCTACATTACAGACTTTGGAGGATTTCCCCTTGAGTGAGATCTTACTGTCTCTCTTGGTTGAACTAATTACCTTACTCCCTACAAGAGAGCTCCTTCACTAAGGATTGCCTGGAATACATTTTCTTGTGTATACTTTCTCTGATAAATATTTGCTATCAACTTGGATAAATGAGTTTCTTTCTTAATTATTATGCATGCTCATTATAAAAGTGGTATTTGTTGGGAAGATAGTCAAGCCTTAGATATAAAGTTTGTGGTCCTTCTTCCCCCTTTAATGAATAACAAACAGTAGTTCAGCTTGAGAATGAAAACCACATCCCCTGATGAATAATATTTAAAGGAATATATCTGTAATTATATTTATATAAAATATACTATTTTACTTGGTGACTTCATCAGATCCCATGATTTCAATTAACTTTTTGCTGATGATTTTCACATCTACTTATCCAGTCATATTTCCAACTGCCCATTAGACATTTCAAACTACATGTTCCATAGACATCTTAATCTCAACATATTCAAAACTAAACTTAGTATCTTTTACTTCCTAAAACTCTTCCCCTTCCAAACTTCCTTCTTACTATGGAGGATACCATCAATTCAATAAACATTTATTAAAGGCTTACTATGTGCCAGGCACTGTGCTACCCACTGGGGATACAAATAAGAAAAAAAAAGAAAGACATCAATTTTCTCAAGGAACTTAAAATCTAATTGAGGAAGATAATACACAAAAGGAAGCTAGAAGGGGTGGGGAGGAGGCATCAGGGCTACCTGGCACAGGTGGTCCAGTAACACTGATCTCCTTGACATTTCCCCCATAAGATGCGCCATCTCCAGACTCTGGACATTTTTATTGGCTATTCCCCATGCCTTGAATACTCTCTTTCCTCATCTCTGTCTTCTGGCTTTCTTCAAATCCTGTCTTCAAGAGAAGCTTTCTCTGATGCCCTTTAATGTTTTATCCTACATTTCTCTTATTTGTACAGAGTTGTTTACATGTTGCAAACCATGTGATGTTTACTTTAGACTGTGAACTCCTTGATGGCAGGACTGTTTTTGTCTTTCTTTGTATCCCCATCACTTAGCATAGCCTGGAACATAATACATGCTTTAATACATGTTTATTGACTGACTGATGCCTGGTTTGGGATAGATAAAGTCTAAAATTGAAACTGTAATTGAAGCCTTTTTAACCTACTAGCTCTATCTTTTGATTTTCTGGCATAGACTTCCTGATTTGGGGGCACCTCCTTGCCACAGTGAAGTCTTGCATGAAGGCTCTTGTCTTCAAAAGTGGAAATATTATACTTCCGTCATTTTTCTGGAATGCTGTTCTCTAAAGGTATGACACTAGACTATCTCAGGACATGAAAAGAAACCTTAAAATAGTATGTCTATAAAGCTTATATCTTATGTGAATATTTAATTTACTCAGTGAGTAAATTATCATGAGGCACCATTTTCAGGACCCCTTTCTTCATTGTCCTTCTGGAACTCTCCCAATAATCTCAGGAAATAGTGGCAACTATGTTAAATCTGGCTTAAATTCAGATCTGATCTTTTAGAATCCATAAAGGTTCACCTTTATCCAGAGGCCACAATGGGTATCAGTTCCCAAAGATTATGCCACCAAGATTTGATTTTGAGGCTTAAAAAAACTCAGAGGAACAAATCATGTTTGGATTTTGAGATAATCTAAAGCTAGGCCCCTAGATCTAGCATTTTGTGTGGCCTTTGAGGCCCTATCCATTTAAACAAGTATCCTGAGGCCAAAAGATTCAATATATCCTTACTTCATCTTGGAGTACTGGACTTGGGGAATATAAAATAGGCAGAACCAAATGTCTTTACAAGGGAAATATAAATCTCTGCGATTTTTTCTGCTTCAGAGTGAGGAATGGAAAATTCCATTCCAGGCTAGATTCTTGGATAACCAGCAAGTAAAGAGCTGAAATTGTTTCTAGCCTGGTGTTGCAATAATCAAAGATGGAAAAGCCCTCTTAGGTAATATCTCATTCTCCAGAGAGCCAGGGTGGAGGTGATCCCACAGGATCATTCCATATGCCTTCTATTGTACTAGGCCATGAAGTACTGGCAGACCACTGGAGTTCACCATTAGAAAATGAGCTCCTTTTATTCAGCACCAATTTAGAGATGAACCAGAGTTCAGGGTTCAAAATCTCAAATTCTCAAAGTCTGGATATTTCAAATACCACAGGAATGAAACTTTTTGTTATTGTGCGCTAACTGGCAAGAGTGTAAGGATGGTGCATCAACACCAATCAACAGACTACATAGCAACATATTTTACCCCATTACAAAAACAACAAACTTGTGTAAATCTATGTTTATTCTCAGGGCCCAATGTTGGTGAATTTGAGAGTTGAAGGTGGCCGGAGAGGAAAGAAGCTCTTCTCATATCATTATAGCAATTCTCTGAACCTAAGCCTAAGCAGTCTGCTCTTCAAAGCACTGAAACTCTTATTCTCCAAACCAATAAGTGGAATTTTTCAGTTTGGGGTAAGAACAGCTGTGCTAGGATGGAGGCTGAGGAGAATAGAGCAGAGGTGACAATACGGAAGGGAGTCCATTGTCAAGGTAGGGGACAGAGGAAGAGACAAGAATCTGGTTGTGTGTTATATGTTATTATTATCAATATCATTATTAGCACAGACACTGGGCTCAAAGGGGCTGCTTAGACTACATGGCATAAATGATTTTAAGATCATGAGTGTTACTTAGTCATTAAGAACCAGAAGATAAATTAAATATCTTTTCTATATAGTTTCGATTAGGATCAAATATGTAAAGTGCTTTATAAATATTACCATTATTATTATCGTCATTAAAATCTGTATCAAAAAGGCAGGGTAGCTTTCAGAATTGACAAAGCTAATTCCTGCTTGGGCTGTTACTGCTATTGAAATTTCAATTGAGTGTATTTGCATAGGTATCTACCTGGAGGAATGAACAAAAGAATGTTTTATGTGAGGAGCAGCCAAGATTCAATCCAGTCTATTTAAACCCATAGCTTCACTCCTTGGCCTCAGGTAACATAAAATACAGTTAATTTAATTTTTTGTAATTTTCTGATTTTAACGAGGTTGCTCAGGCCAACCATGACTTCCTTATTCTCCAGCTGCATTCCTGAGTCTCTAGAATGTTATCTACCATGACCCCATGTTGGATAACTCTATCTCTTCCCCAGCCCTTTTTGGCTTCTTTTTATGTATTGTCTTCCCTCTTTAGAATGTATATCCTTGCTGAATGTTTGTATGGCTTACTGGTAGTATTTAATAAAAGACTGTCATCATCATCATCATCTTAGTTATCTGTTTCATCAATTCAATTAATCTTAACACAGTGGCTGACATACAGTAGGCACTTAATAAATGCTTGTTGACTTGATTTGACTATCCAGATCATGAACTGGAATTTGAGGTCAATGGGTGTCTGGCCAAAGATAGGTATAGTTAAACTGGGAAAAGGGACAGCTTGTCTCCATCAATCTACTTGAGGAGACAAAACTCACACACACATGTAACAATAACTCAATGATAAAAGACATTATATAATCAAATGCTAACCGTAAGTGCTGTAGGGGCTCAGAGAAGTGGGGTCAAATAAGCAGACAAAGTTCCATAGAGTGGCTAGGACTTTATCGCAGCCTTTTAGGATTTGGAAGATCAGGATGGGAGAGAAGGCAAAATGAGGGCTTTCTAGATGGGGGAATACCATGAAAAAAAGCAAAGAGGTACAAATGGAAGTATGTAATTATAGTGACCAAACTTGCTCCAAAGAAGAGTTGAGAAAATGCATTTTCCTTTTTTGTTACAGAGGCTTCACTCCAGATTTCTGTACTGTCTGCTAGAAAACCTTTTTATCCAGGAAACTGACTCCAGCCCTGGAATTCACAACTCAGAAGTATTTGTCTCTGTACCCTCTACCACTGATTGGATGGCTTCTCTCAGAACTTCCATTTTAAGGAGGATTCCCAAGCCATCCATAATTTCCTTCCTCTCCAGGCTGCAGTCCTGACTCTCTGGACTTTATCTACCATGACCCCAAATTGTATAACTCTATCTTTCCCCATCTCCCCCCCCCCTTTCAGCTCTCTTTTATCTGTTGTCCTACATCATTAGAATGTAAGCTCTTTGAGGGCAAGGACTGGATTTCTATTTACTTACATTTGCCTTTTTTTTTTTTACTGTTTATGGTGCCTTTTATTTAT
>JAQQSZ010008405.1:0-13052 GCA_028646595.1 Phalanger gymnotis | reverse complement strand
TTCTTCAGTGGTCTTTTGGACCTCCTTTTCCATTTGGCTAATTCTTCCTTTCAAGGCATTCTTCTCCTCATTGGCTTTTTGGAGCTCTTTTGCCATTTGACTTAGTCTATTTTTAAGGTGTTATTTTCTTCAGTATTTTTTTGTGTCTGTAGCAAGTCATTGACTTGTTTTTCATAGTTTTCTCGCATCACTCTCATTTCTCTTCCCAATTTTTCCTCTACTTCTCTAACTTGCTTTTCCAAATCCTTTTTGAGCTCTTCCATGGCCTGAGACTAGTTCGTGTTTTTCTTGGAGGCTTTTGATGTAGGCTCTTTGTCTTTGTTGACTTCTTCTGGCTGTATGTTTTGGTCTTCTTTGTCACCAAAGAAAGATTCCAGAGTCTGAGTCTGAATCTGAGTCCATTTTTGCTGCCTGGCCATGTTCCCAGCTAACTACTTGTCTCTTGAGTTTTTCATCGGGGGATGACTGCTTGTAGAGTATAGAGTACTTTGTCCCAAGCTTGAGGGCTGTGCTATTATTTTCAGAGCTATTTCTACACAGCAAGCTCTGCCACACCAGCGCTTCTCCTCCCCCAAGAACTGCCAACCCAGACCGGACTCAGATCTAAGCTGGCTCTGCACTCCCACTCAGAACAGCCACTTAATTCCTCCCACCAGGTGGGCCTAGGGTCAGAAGCAACTGCAGCTGTAGCTCTGTAAGCAGCCTAAGAGCTGCATCACCTCCACCTCCCCTGGGGTGGTGGCTGAACCGCAAACTCCTTTCACTCTGTCCCAGTAGCTTTTCCCACTAACCTTCTTTGTTGTCTTTGGTGTTTGTGGGTTGAAAAGTCTGGTAACTGCCACAGCTCACTGATTCGGGGTGCTAAGGCCTGTTCTACCCAGCTCCTCATCTGGTTGGTCCAGATGCAGCCCACACTGGGCTCTGCTCCACTCTGCTCCCAGCTCTGTGGGATAGACCTTACCCCTGAGACCATCCAGGGTGTTCTGGGCTGGAGTCCTGCTTCCCTCTGCTATTTTGTGGGTTCTGCAGTTCTAGAATTTGTTCAGAGCCATTTTTTATAGGTGTTTGGAGGGACCTGGGTGGGAGTTCATGCAAATCCTTTCTTTCCAGGTGCCATCTTGGCCCTGCTCCTTACGTATGCACTTTCAAGCCATAGCTGTGCAAGGTCAGTTGCATGATTTTTAAAAATAACTTAATATTTTATTTTTCCCAATTACATCTAAAAACAATTCTAATAATTTTTTTTTCAAAATTTGAGTTCCAAATTTTCCCCCTTTCCCTTCCACCTCCTCCCCCAATGGGCAAGCAAGAAGGCAAGCAATTTGATATAGATTATACATGCATTGTCATACAAAACACATTTCCATGTAAGTCATGCTGTGAAAGAAAACACAAACAAAAGAGAAAAACAACAAATATAAACAAAGTAAAGAAAAAATGACTTTGATCTGCATTCAGGTTCTCTCAGTTCTTTCTATGGAGCACCCTTCATTGGAAGTCCATCATAATTATCTTTGATCATTTTATTGCTGAGAATAGCTAAGCTGTTCACAGCAGATAATCATACAATATTTCTGTTACTGTGTACAATGTTCTCTTCATTCTGTTCATTTCACTTTGCAGCAGTTCATGTAAGTGTTTCCAAGTTTTTCTGGGAGCATCTTTTTCATCTTTACTTATAATACATTATTATTACATCACAATCATATACAACACCTTTTTCAGTCATTCCCAAATTGATGGACATCCCCTCAATTTTCAATTCTTTGCCACCACTAAAAGAACTACTACAAACACATAAAGGACATATAGGTCCTTTTCCCTTTTTTTATTTCTTTGAGATAAAGACCTAGTAGTGGTATTACTTGGTCAAATGGTTTATAGTCCTTTGGGTAGAGTTCAAATTGCTCTCCAGAATGGTTGAATCAGTATACAACTTCACCAACAGTGCATTAGTGTTTTAATTTCCCCACATATTAGCCAATCTGATAGTTGTGTGCCAGTAGATTGGAGTTATTTTAATTTGCATTTCTCTAATCAATAGTGATTTAGAACCTTTTTTTTATATGACTATAGATAGCTTTGGTAACTTTGTTGGAAAAATGCCTGTTCATATCCTTTGACCATTTATCAATTGAGGAATGGCTCTTATTTTTATAAATTTCACTTAGTTTTCTATATATTGGAGAGATGACATCTTTATCAGAAAAAACTTGCTGAAAATTTTTTTTCATATAAAGATTACCAACTATGTATTTCCCTCCACCCTATTTCCTCATCTGTTTATCCTACTTTCTCCTTTCACCCTATCCATTCTCAAAAGTGTTTTGCTTCTTATTTTTACCTCCCCCAATTTGCCATCCTTTCTATAGTTCCCCCTCCCCACTTACCTCATACTTTCCTCTACGGTAAGATAAATTTCTGCAACCAACTGAGTGTGCGTGTTATTCCCTCTTTGAGCTAATTCTGATGAGAGTAAGGTTCAAGCACTCCCCTCTCTCTTTCACGTATCTTTCCTTCCACTGTAAAATCTCTTTTGATACTCTTTTATGTCAGATAATTTACCACATTCTACTTCTCCATTTCCCCTTCTCCCAGTGCATTCTTCTTTCTCGCTCCTTAATTTTATTCTTTTAGATAATCACCCCATCATATTCAACTTACACCTGTGCTTTCTATCTGTGTATATCCCTTCCAACTGCCCTAATAATGAAAAAGTTTTTTGGAGATACAAGTAATCATTTTCCCATGTAGAAATGTAAACATTTTAACTTTATTAAGTCTCTTATGATTTCTCTTTCTTATTTGCCTTTTATGCTTCTTTTGAGTCTTGTGTTTGAAAGTCAAATTTTTTATTCAGTTCTGGTCTTTTCATATATAATGGTTGAAAGTCTTCTGTTTCACTGAATTTCCATTTTTGCCCTGAAAAATTATACTCCATTTTGTTGGGTAGGTGATTCTTGGTCATAATCCTAGCTCCTTTGCCCTCTGGAATACCATATTCCAAGCCCTTTGTTCCTTTAAGGTAGAAACTGCTAAATTTGGTTTATCTTGACTGTGGCTCCACAATATTTGAACTGTTTCTTTTTGGCTGTTTACAATATTTTCTCCATGACCTGGGAGCTCTGGAATTTGACTATAATATTCTTGTGAGTTTTCCTTTTGTGATTGCTTTCAGGGGGTGATTGGCTATCAATTTTTATTTTCCCCTGTGGTTCTAGAATAGCAGGGCCATTTTCCTTGATAATTTTTTGAAAGATGATGTCTAGTTCTTTTTTTTTTTGTTCATAGCTTTCAGGTAGTCCAATAATTCTTAAATTATCTCTCTTGGATCTATTTTCCAGGTCAGTTTCCAATGAAATATTTTACATTTTCTTTTATTTTTTCATTCTTTTGATTTTGTTTCATTGCTTCTTGATGTCTCATAGATTCATTAGCTTCCATTTGCCCAATTCTATTTTTTCTTTTTATTTTTTCATATTTTATTATTTAATACTTTTAATTTTCAACATTGATTTCCACAAGCTTTTGAGTTACAAATTTTCTCCCCATTTCTACCCTCCCCCACTCCAAGATGGCATATATTATGATTGCCCTGATCCCCAATCAGCCCTCCCTTCTGTCACCGCATTTACCCCCCATCCCTTTTCCCCTTACTTTCTTGTAGGGCAAGATAGATTTCTATACCCCATTGCCTGTATATCTTATTTCCCAGTTGCATGCAAAAACAACTTTTCTTTTGAGCATCTGCTTTTAAAACTTTAAGTTCCAAATTCTCTCCCCTCTTCCCTCCTACCCACCCTCCTTAAGAAGGAAAGCAATTCAACATAGGCCACACATGTATCATTATGCAAAACACTTCCACAATAATCATGTTGTGAAAGAATAATTATACTTCCTTCCATCCTATCCTGTCCCCCTTTATTCAATTTTCTCCCTTGACCCTGTCCCTTTTCAAAAGTGTTTGATTTGATTACCTCCTCCCTTTATCTTCCTTCTCTTCTATCATCCCCCATTTCTTATCCCCTTCCCCCTACTTTTCTGTGGGGTACCCCCCCTTCTCAAGTTGAATCCGATGAGAGCAAGATTCACTCATTCCCACTCACCTGCCCCCTCTTCCCTTCCAATGAACTGCTTTTTTTGCCACTTTTATGTGAGATGTTACCTCATTCTATCTCTCCCTTTCTCAATATATTCCTCTCACCCCTTAATTTTATTTTATTTTTAGATATCCCTTCATATTCAACTCACCCTGTGCCCTTTGTCTGTATATTCCCTTCAACCACCCTAATACTGAGAAAGGTCTCATGAATTACATATATCATCTTTCCATGTAGGAATGTAAACAAAACAGTTCAACTTTAGTAAGTCCCTTATGATTTCTCTTTCTTGTTTACCTTTTCATGCTTCTCTTGATTCTTGTATTTGAAAGTCAATTTTTCTATTCAGCTCTGGTCTTTTCATTGAGAATGTTTGAGAATATTTGAAAGTCCTTATTTTATTGAAAGTCCAAATTTTGTCTTGGAACATAATCCTCAGTTTTGCTGGGTAGGTGATTCTTGGTTTTAATCCTAGCTCCTTTGACCTCTAGAATATCATATTCCAAGCCCTTCAATCCCCTAATATAGAAGCTGCTAGATCTTGTGTTATGCTGATCGTGTTTCCACAATACTCAAAAGTTTCTTTCTGGCTGCATGCAGTATTGTCTCCTTGATCTGGGAACTCTGGAATTTGGCTACAATATTCCTAGAACTTTTTTGGGGGGGGATCTTTATCAAGAGGTGATTGGTGGATTCTTTCAATTTCTATTTTACCCTCTGGTTCTAGAATATCAGGGCAGTTTTCATTGATAATTTCTTGAAAGATGATGTCTAGGCTCTTTTTTTGATCATGGCTTTCAGGTGGTCCAATAATTTTTAAATTATCTCTCCTGGATCTATTCTCCAGGTCAGTGGGTTTTCCAATGAGATATTTCACATTGTCTTCCATCTTTTCATTCCGTTTTCATTCCAATTTCTTGATTTCTCATAAATTCACTAGCTTCTACTTGCTTCAGTCTAATTTTTAAGGTGGTATTTTCTTCAGTGGTCTTTTGGACCCCCTTTTCCATTTGGCTAATTCTGCCTTTCAAGGCATTCTTCTCCTCATTGACTTTTTGGAGCTCTTTTGCCATTTGGGTTAGTCTGTTTTTTAAAGTGTTATTTTCTTCAGTATTTTTTGGTCTCATTTAGCAAGTCATTGATTTGGTTTTCATGATTTTCTCGCATCACTCTCATTTCTCTTCCCAATTTTTCCTCTATTTCTCTTGCTTGCTTTTCCAAATCTTTGTTGAGCTCTTACATGGCCTTTTTTTGGAGACTTTCAATGTAGGCTCTTTGACTTTGTTGACTTCTGTCACTAAAAAAGAAATCTATAGTCTAAGTCCTATTTTCACCGCCTATTCATGTTCCCAGCCAACTACTTGACCTTTGAGCTTTTTGTCAGTGTATGACTGCTTGTGGAGTAGACAGTACTTTGTCCCAAGCTTTAGGGGCTATGCTGCAGTTGTCAGAGCTACTCCTACTCCACCATCACCACAAGCTCTGCCGCAGCAGTGCTCCTCCTGCCCCAAGAACCTCCAACCAGTACCACAACCCAGATCAAAGTAGGGGAAAGCAAGAAAACCCTGCCTCTGCACCAGCAAAGTGCTCCCTGCACTCCCGCTCTGATCCACTGCTTGATTCCTCCCACCAGGTGGGCCTGGGGCCGGAAGCAACTGCAACTGGAACTCTGAAAGTAGTTACAGGAGCTTCCTGCTGCTGCTTCAGCTGTACCACCTCCATTGTCCTCCCCCACCTCGCACCCCTGCCTGGGGCTGGAGTGCTCTTCCCCTAAACCAGCAGTTTTCCCATTAACCTGCTTCATTGTCTTTGGTGTTTGTGGGTTGAGAAGTCAGGTAACTGCCACAGCTCAGTGATTCATGGCCCTACAGCCTGCTCTGCCCAAATCCCAGTCTGGTTGGTCATGGTGTGGCCCACACTGGGCTGAGCTCTGCTCCCAACACTGTGGAATAGACCCTTCCCAGCGACTATCCAGGCTGTTCTGGGCTGGAGACCTGCTTCCCTCTGCTATTTCTTGGTTTCTGCAGCTCTAAAATTTGTTCGGAGACATCTTTTACAGGTGTTTGGAGGGATTTGGGGGAGAGCTTAAGCAAGTCCCTGCTTTCCAGCTGCCATCTTGGCTCCGCCCCACCCTTTCTAATTTTTAAGGAATGATTTTCCTCAGTGAGCTTTTGTACCTCCTTTTCCATTTGGCCAATTGTGCTTTTTAAGGAGTTCTTTGCATTAGTGATTTTTTTGTATGTCTTTTTCAATTTTTTGGCCAATTCTATTTTTCATGGCATTCTTTTCTTCATTGGATTTTCATGTATCTTTTGCCGTTTGGCCTATTCTGTTTTTTAAGACATTGCTTTCTTCACCATTTTTTTTGTGCCTCCTTTCCAAGCTATTGACTCTTTTTTTAATGATTTTTTTGTATCACTCTTATTTCTGTTCCCAATTTTTCCTCTCTCTCCCTTACTTGATTTTTTAAATCTATTTTGAGTTCTTCCTTGGTCTGAAAGCAATTCATATTTTTCTTAGAGGCTTTGGATATAGGAGTTTGGACTTTGTTGTCTTCTTCTGAGTGCGTGTTTTGATCACTATAGTAGCTTTCTATGGTCAGGGTCTTTTTCTATTTCTTCTTTTTCCAGTCTATTTCTTGATTTTTAACTCTATGCTAAAGTGGGACACTGTTTCCAGAGTGGAAGGGGCACCATCTCAAGATTTAGTTTTTTTGGTGCAGCTGTTTTTAGAGGTAATTGTGGGGGCCTCTAAGTTTTTTATTTTTCCTAGGCAATATGATTTAGGGAGAAATGTGTTTACTACTCTCTTGGCTTGTGCTCTGGTCTGTGACTGACAACAAGCACTCTTTTCCTCTTTGGAAATATGATTAAGATCCTTGCTCCCCTGTGGCCACAAGCTCTGGTGTGCTGGTGATCCTTCTCATCTGCAAACTGAGACCCAGGACTGCTACCAAGATCTAAGTATAGCGAACGCAATAGAGTCCTGCCTAAAGTGCCAGCAAAGGAGCCCCCGTAATCTCCTTCTAACCAGTTGTCTGACCCCCTTACTGTTTGTGGGCTGAAAGGTCCAGAAACTACCATTGCAAAACTAGATTCAATCACCCCCAAGGTCTGCTCCTGGTTTGTTGGGGCCAGGTCCATGCTGGCAAAGCCTGCACTGGACTGTGCTTCACTGTCTCCCTGGTGCAACAGACTTGTTTCACTGACCTAAGGTGTCTTGGGCTAGAAAATTGTTTCATCCCATTTTTTGTGGGTCCTGCCACTCTAGAATTTGTTTTGGGCCATTATTTAGAGGTATTTGGAAGGGTTTGGGGGAGAGCTCAGATGAGTCCCTGACTTATCTCAGTCATCTTGGCTCCACCCCCCCGTTGCATGACTTTAAAGCCAATTCCCTTCTTGGCTGTGCTTCTGAATTTGTAGATGTCTTTACCATGAACTTAGCTGCCTTCTAATCCTGGAAATTTCCTTAGTGCCTGTAGCCTTCTGATTCTGGAACATACCTCTGCTATGCTGACTATCTTCTCCCATTGGTCAGTTCCTTTCAGGGCCTCCATTTTGAGGACAGTCCCATGACGCTACACTTCATTTCCTTTTCTGTTTTCCTTCTGAGTCCCTGGATTTTGCCAGCATGCCTCTACAGACTTTGCCACTAGGCCCTTCGCACCTCCTGTACAGGTACCTTTCTCCCACTTTTCAGTCACCTTTTATATTTTGTTTTCCCCTATTAGGAGGTAAAGTCCTTGAAGATGGGGACTGTCCTTTTGCTTATATTTGTTTCTCCAGCTCTGTAGCAGCAATTTAGATTTGAAGACCTTTCCCGTCCATTAATAGGCCATGTGATCTGCTTACATCACAGGAAGCCTAAGACATATGTAGTAGGATGAGCTTCCTGACAGGAAAAGGAAGTTATGTCACAGGGAATGGAGAGAAAGAGAGAGAGAGAGAGAGAGAGAGAGAGAGAGAGAGAGAGAGAGAGAGAAAGCAGTAATGGCTGCTAATGACCAATCTCATGATGGTTAGAATTGAACAGGCTGACTTAGTGTACTGTGAGTTTGTTTTTGGGAAGACAACAGCAGGGAGTCAGAGAGGTTTTGGGATGGTAAGGCTCCATGTTGTGATACTGTGTTTTAAATTCCTTACTGTTATGATAAGGTGGGCTAAGTGACTGTGGGAGCTGAACATATGGTTATGGAATATGGTTCTCTGGTGTCTGAATAAATGTTATACTTCTACCTTCTTTATGGAGAGTCTCTCATACTTTGTGATACAGAACCACATAGGCATATTCACAATTATTGTTGATGTTGTGTGTATTACTTTACTGATAGAAGATCTTAGTGCAGTGCCTGGCACATAAGTCTTTAATAAATACTTGCTGCCTGTTGCTTCCTTGCCGATTATTTTCCTTGAAATCATTATATATTCTTATAAAGAGGCATTTGACCAGTACAGAAGAACATTTGAAATTATTTACAAGTCGACTCCCCAGGTGGATTTTTCCAGTAACATTTTCACATTTTTTTATATATGTATCATCTTGTGTTATTCTTAATTCGCTTTTTCATACCTATTCCAGTTCTTAGATAAATACAATTTATGAGCATGCATGCATGCATAGATCGTGACTCTTTATAGTTCCATAAGGCCAGACCAGCCCACAGCATTTCAGAATCCAAAGGATTCAATGTTGCAACTCAATGAGGGGGCCAGGTGAGTGAGAGCACAAGAGTGATGCAAACTGAGTACCAGAGTTCATACGAAGACATGTGAGTGCAAATGTGCAAGTGTGTATTTGTAAGAGCAGTAGCGTATCCTATTCTATCCTTCTTTTTCACCTAGGGATGAGTCTGAGCCACCTGTGTGACCTTTGAGGATCTGGGATGAAATCCGAATTACTAGACGAGCTCTTTCTGTGCTGTGTGAGCATAGCCCGAGGCACTGGAGAAGGGTCTTTTATGTAATAGTCTCAGCATAATCACTTTGCACAGCAACTTCCCCATGGAATGGCTCTTCACAATTCAAAAATTTCAGATATTCTGTGGGTCCATACCCCTAATGAGCCCCTACCAATGTATTTACCTTTAATAGTCACTGAGGACACAGAGCTAGTTTAAAGCAATAGCATTTAATGAAATAGCAAAACATTTCCCTCCTAAAACTTGAATACACTCTTCTGCAAATGCTCATAGCTTCAGGGAAAGAGTGAGTATACATAGGGAACACATGCAAAGAGACACACATACAGGGAACACATACAGCCAATGTACATGTATCGAGATACACTATTTTGGGAACACATGTGGCCAGAACATAGGCATAGAAGGGTAACAAATGCATCTGACACTGCAGGGCTGCTGGTATCTTTGAGTTGTGTAATCACACTGTTCTTATGAGTCCCACTTCCTGCCGATCTTGTAGTCTCCATTATCTCCACAAGAAATTGTTCTGCTATACAAGTAGCTTCTATTAGATCCTGCTTGGATGCTATTGACATCTCCACTTGATGTTACTCTGTAACATGCTGCTGTTCTGGGCATCCAATATCTAGATTCTGGCTAAGCCGAAATCCTTGACTGTATCTTCAAGGGAAAAATAGATACCACCATACTTTTTAAAGATAACAGGTTTTTTCCCCAGGTTTTTTGGAAAAGACAAAAACTCTTGTCTTAAAACTAGCAATAAATAAATAAATAAAAATGCTTCTTTTCAGGACTTTCACATATTGTTTCCTCAGTCTTGGATATTGAGGCTTCTTCTCAGCATAATAAATTCTCAGTCTTGGGTACCAACCTCTTTAAAATAAAGAACAAGGTTCTCCAGTTTAGCAATTAGCCTCTGGTTTTGTCTTTTCTTTAGACTTCTCTTGCTGGTCCAAGAAGTTGGGTTCTCCTTGTCAGAGACAAAGAGCTTATGGTACATATTCTATATAATTCTCAATTTTTAGTCTCTGAAAGAGAAATTATAAATTAGGTAAATATTATTTTCCTTATAATCCTCAAAAAGCTGTGGGGTTCAGAGTTTCCCAATTTTCAAATTCTAATTCTTTTCCATTTTCCCATTCATATAAATAGTTAGAAAAAAGACATAAAACAGTCGAAAGCTTCAGGCTTCAAAACAATCTCATATCAATTATGCCAAATGAAGGAGGGAAAGAGATATGGAGTAGCAGTGGAGAGAGAGGGGCTGGCTCAACTCCAACCCCAGTGTAATATTAGGATGGAGAATCTAAGGGAGAGACAAGGAAATAAGGAGAAAAGATGGAAGGCTAGCTTCTTTATTTCCGTTGTCTTCAGTTTCCTCATTTATAAAAAGAGAGTGTCGGGCTAGATGACTTCTAAGATTGTTTCCAGATTTAATCAGCTTAACTCCACACTATACTCTTCTCTTGAGTCGTCCCTTAACACCTTATGCTCTCAAAGATCTTGGCTTCCTAAGCCACTGACTTGGATTACACCCATCATCCACTGCCTTCACGCCTACTCACATGTTTTTAAATGAAGCCAGAGAAAATTACAAAACTGCAGACTGGATCCACTAGAAATTTATTACATAAGCTCACCTAGGTACTCACTCAAACAGGTCAATCCTTTTTACAATTCCAAATAGACCCACTAGTCTACTTACCACATTAGCTTCATCCCTTCTCAAATTTCTCATGGCTCTCCTTTCTCTCTATCACTTAGCTAAGAAATTTGCCTCATATTTTTGTTAAAAAATTGACACAATTTTCCAAGAGCTCTCTTTTTTCCCCTCTTCTTTATTTCAAATTACTCAGGTGTCTTCTCTCATGATCTCCTCCTTTATCCCTATATTACATGAAGAAGTGGTTCCTTACCAAAGCATACTCTTTATATACATTCCATTCCATTCCATTTCCTCTAGTAGATTGCCATCTCCCTCATCTCCACTCTCTCACTTAACTTCACTCTCTCCCTGTTTACTAGCTGCATCCCCACTGCCTGTACATCTACCAATGTCTTCTCTATCCTCAAAGAAAGCCCTCACTTGATCCATCCATCCTTGCTAAATATCATCACACAACTCTTCTCTCTTTTGTGGCTAAACTACTAAAAAAGGCCATCTACAATCAACATTTCCACTTTCCTTCTTCTTACTCTTTTCTTAACTCTCTATTATAAGGCTCCTAACTATGTCTTTCAACAAGAACTTCCCTCTCCAAAGTTACTAACAATCTCTTAATTGCCAAATTGAATGGTCTATTCTCAATCATCATCCTTCTTGACTTGTACAGCTTTCAACATTGCTATTATCCCTGTTTTCCTTAATATTCTCTTCTCTCTAGATTTTCATAATACTACTCTATTTTGGTTCTCCTTCTACCACTTTGACCACTCCTCAATCTCCTTGTTGGATCTTTATCCAGGTCATTTTCATTTACTGTGGGCATTCCCAAAGGTCCTGTCCTGGACCTTCTTCTCTTGTCTTCTTGTTAGCTCCTATGAATTCAATTATCTTCTCTATGCTGATGATTTTCAGATCTATTCATCCAGCCCTAACTTCTTCGCTAACTTCCATACTTACATCTCCAACGACCTTCCAGATATCTTAAATTGAGTATGCCGTAAATATCTTAAATTCAACGTGTCCAAAATTCAACCCATTATCCCTTCCCCCAAATTTCTGTTGTCCGTTCCCAAATTTTTTATTAATGTGGAGGGCACCACTGTTTTTCCAGTCACTCAGGCTTGCAACTCCTGACACTCAGTGCTCTCCACCCCCCCCCCCCATCCCCAACATGTTGCCAAGTCTTGTCGAATCTACATTGGTAATATATCTTCTGCACCTGCCCTTCCCCCCTCCAGGACCCTGCCCTTCTTTAGTCTGACATAAACTCCACCCTGGAAAAGGCCATGTACCTAGAGTTTTTCCCTTCTTATATACATATCCTGACCTGTATGGCTTCCTTCAAGCTCCAGCTGAAATTCTACCCTCTATGTAAAGCTTTTTCCACTCCCCCTTAATGCTCATATCTTCCCTCTTTGGATTGTGTCCAACTTATCCTGTATATCTTGTTTATACATAGTTGTTGGCATGTCATCTGCCCTGTTATACTGAGTGCTTCCTAAGAATAGGGATTATTATTTTCCTTTCTTTGTATTCTCATCACTTAGCACAGTGCTTTGCCCATAGTGGGAACTTAATAAATGATTGTTGACAGATTATAGTTCTATAGTATTTTGTCTCTTTATATTGGATGACGCGATCAGATTTACCTTATACTTTTCATTTTAGGGATTGCAATTGGAGTTTTAGAAATTCTACTCTTGACTTTTCCAAACTGTTGAGATTAAAAGATAAATACAACCAAAAGGAAATAATTGACAATATTTTGAATAACACTAAAAGGAATTCAGTATGATATAGTAGAAAATGATTGCCATGGAATCAAGGGAAATGTTCCTGAATCCTCACCTCAATATTATATGGCCACAAGCAAATCATCTAACCTTGGCCCCTCTGTTTCCTCATCTAGAAAATGAGGAAATGCATTTACTATCTCCCAGGGTTTATTTGCGGGGTGGGGGGCAAGCACTTTTTTAACTTTAGTGTTATATAAATTTCCTCATATCTTGCATTTTACCTAGTATTTTAAAGTTTTTAGTGCCCTTTTACAGTATTTCTTGAGCCTTATAAGAATCTTTTTTTTTTAATTTATTTTTGACATGTTTGGTTTTCAGCATTGATTTTCACAGGCGTTTGAATTACAAATTTTCTCCCCATTTCCCTCCCCCCCCACTCCAAGATGGCGTACATTCTGGTTGCCCTGTTCCCCAGTCTGCCCTTCCCTCCGTCGCCTCATTCCCTTCCCATCCCCCTTTCCCTTCCTCTCTCCCCTGTTCCCTTCCCATCCACCCTCCCTAAGAAGTCAAGCAATTCAACATGGGCCCCATGGATATCATTATGTATAACCCTTCCACAATACTCATGT
>JAQQSZ010008404.1:0-13052 GCA_028646595.1 Phalanger gymnotis | reverse complement strand
TTCAATGCTTAGTTATACCTGGAAGTTATATGGGACGCCATGCCTTCTTGGGGAGGGGGCAGGAGGGAGGGAAGAAAATCTGGAACCCAAAATTATGTAGAACTGTTTGTTGCAATCTAAAAATAAAAAAAAATTTAAAAAAAAAAGAAATTAACAAAAGATGTGTAAGCCTTCCTACAAGCAAGCAAGCTTCCGTAAATGGGCTCCACATAAGGCCTATTGATGAGCAGGGAAGATCTTATTCCCCATTAATCTTACAGCATATTCAGGGAATTGAGCCAAGAAAACAATATACATAATGATTACAACAATGTATACAGAAAGAACAACCACACATAGAAAAAAAAAATCAAAAGTGAATGTTGGGAAATTACAAAGAATGATTCTTAAAAAAAAGAATAAGCATAACTCTGAAGAAGAGATGGGAAGGCACTCCCAGCTCATCACTTTATAGAGGTAGGGGACCCTTCAGTGTTGCACATTGCATAATTTTCAAACCTTTTCAATATATTTATCAGTTATATGAATTTTTCTTCTTCTTTTTTTGTCCCTAAAAATACTATTTGTTACATGGGAAGGCTCTCTGGGAGGGGTAGGTAAAAGGGTACTGGAGGGAAACTATGGTGATCTAAAAATAAGTTATTAATAAAATCATTTTTAAAGATATTTTGGGAGAAGAGGAGACTCAAAGAAAGGATAGGACTGTGGCTCAAGGTGGATAGGACAATTATAATTTATCTTGGTAAGAAGGCAGAGCTGCTTCTGCTTTCTCTCCCAAGGAAAATGAGCTTTATACTAGAAAGGACAGAAAAATGCTAATGGAGAATTAATAACCTAGATAAGTAAGAGGATAAGAAGAGGGCATCTACCTGCCCTTGATGAGTTTAAATCACTTGACCTGGATGAACTACATCCTAGGGTAGAGAAACAACTGGCAGCTGCGATTGCTGAGCCACCGTCAATGATTTTTGAAAGATCAAGGAGAATGGAAAAAGTATTTCAGCCCTGGTGAAGGACAAGTATTGTTCCAATTTTTGAGAACAGGAAGAAAGTGAAGTCTTGAAAATCTTAGACCAGTAAGCTTGATGCTGGTACCTGGCAAAATTTTAGAACCTATTTTTAAACGAATGCTTAGTGAATATTTAGAAAAGAAATAAAGGAAGGCAAATAACTGGAGGCCTATTCATTTTTCATGGGCGGACCATTTCAATATGATAAAAATTATATTATACCTAAATTAATTTACAGATTTAGTACTTTCCAAATCAAACTACCAAGGGGTTACTTTTCTAGCTAGATAAAATTGTAACAAAATAATTTGGAGGAACAAAAGGTCTAGCGTCAAGGGAAATAATAGGACAAAACCTAGGAATGAATGGGTAATAGAATTTCCAGACCTCAAACTATATTATAAAACATTGACCACCCAAACTACCTGGTATAAATTAAAAAATTGAAAAGTAGATCAATGGAACAGGTGAGATAATTAAGGATAAGAAACAACCAAAATTAACAAATTAGTTTTTGATAAACCCAAGAACATAAACTACTTAGTGAAAGATTTTCTATTTGACACCTGGGAAGTGGTTTGTCAGAAAATAGAATTAGAAAAATATCTCCTTAAAATCTCTAATTCTGAACTTAATAAATGAAAACTAAGAGGAGAATTTCCAGATGAATTGCAGAATAGAAGTCAAGAGAAAAGAATGTCTTAGTCAAGGAAGAACAAGGAAGTAAGCCCCATCCCTGGATCCTAGAGTACCTGAGGCAGAGGACTATGTTACGGAGGCTTGGCAGAGGGACTGTCCAGCAGGTTACTGCAATAGTATAGGATGGAGGTGCTGAGCGTCCTCACGTGGTCAGTGAAACTGACAGGCTTTGGCAACAGATTGAATATAGGAATGAGAGTGAAGAGTCAAAGGTGATATGTGCAGATTGGGAGAATGCTGGTGCCTTTGACTATAATAGGGAAGTTTGGAAGGGGAAGGGAGGGTCTTGGGGGAAAAGATAATGAGATTAGTTTTGGACATACTGAGTTTAAGATGTCTTTGGGACATCCAGTTTGAGATGTCGAATAGGAAGGAAGGAAATAAGCATTTATGTAGTGCCTACTATGTGCCAGGCACTGTGCTAAGTACTTTACAACTATTATCTCATTTGATTCTCACAACAACTCTGGAAAGTAGGTGCTATTACTATCCTCCATTTTACAGTTGAGGAAACTGAGGCAAACAGAAGTTAAGAGATTGGCCCAGCTGGGAAGTGTCTGTGGTTAGACTTGAACTATAGCACTTAGCACAGTGCTTTGTACATAGTAGGCACTTAATAAATACTGATTGATTGAGTGGACTCAGGTCTTCTTGGTTCCAGGTTCAGTATTCTTTCCACTGCACCACCATGCTGTCTTTGGGGGCGGTATGGAGCTACCAGCTTCTCCAAGTTCTTCATGCATCTTGACTTCCCTATCCATCCGTCCTCTTCATGCTTTGTGTTGTCCCCTTATATCCAGAAGTAAATCTCTCCTTGTGGGTATGCCCTAGAATTTCATCATAAGTCAGGAGGAGAGGAGGATGCTTACTGCGCATTTGTTGATAGGAGAAAACTGTGCTTGGCGTTAAAGTGATACAAAAAATAAATAAAACACAGCCCCTGGCCTAAGGTTTGGTATAAAGGAAGATGGATGTGTGCAGAACTATAATATAAATAGATCATAATGAATATTAGAATATAGCAAAGGTCCTCCCTTGTGTGATATTGGGCTGGAGCCCAGCATTAGACAGATCAGTTAAATCGAACATCAAGGATGTCCTGGTAGGGGAAAAGGCTCATAAAAAGGTAACCTGAAAAGCTTTAGGGAATGTGAAGGACTGGGGTAAATGTATTATTGTCAGGCAACTGGCTCCAGGCATCTCTCTTCCCCCCACTTTTTTTTTTGACTAGATCTCCCTATCTCACCCAAGCTGGCAATGCAGGAGCTTCTCGTGGGCTGAGTCTCATTCTGATGGGACTCCCCAAAGCATGGGGAGTTTTGACCTATTCCGTTTTTGATCTGGGCTGGCTCACGCCTTCTTAGACCGCTTGATGGTCCCTTCATCTGTGAAAGGAGGTTGCTCATCATATTAATGCTGAACATGGTGCACAGACCCTATGAGCTGGAGCTCAGAACTCAAGGCTCAGCCTCCCAGGTTTTTGGGATCACAGGTGTACATTTTTTACATCTGTTCCCTTTTCTCCACCAATGACCACCACTCCAGGTCAGGCTCTTATTTCCTCTGACTTTAACTGTTGTAATATCGTAACTGGTCTCCCAGATTTGCCTCCCTCTCCAGGGCATTCTTTACAAAATTGCCAAGTTAATCTTCTTCCTGAGGTCCAATCATGTCTCTGTCTTGCTCAGAAAGTATCAGTGGCTCCCTTTTGCATCTAGATAAAAACTTAAGTTCTTCGACCTGGTTTTCAAGGCCTTCCACAATATGGCTCCAATTTATTTTTCCAATTTCATTTCACATTTCTCCACTTCATTCTCCACAGTTTAGTCAAACCAAGATTACTCAATGGCACAACGGATAGAGAGCTCTGGCCCTGGAAGACCCTAGTTCAAATCCCAACTTAGATACTTACTAGCTATGTGATCCTGGGCAAGTCACTTAACCTCAGTTTCCATTTCCTCATCTGTAAAATGGGATAAGAATAGCACCTACCTTCCGAGGTTGTTGTAAGAATCACATGAGATAATATTTGTAAAATGCTTAATGCAGTGCCTGGTACATAGTAGGTACTATATAAAGTTATCATTATTACTACTAATAATAGTCCTTTAACATGGCATCACATCTCCTGCCTCTGGACATTAACCCAACTCTCATGCCATTGACCTTCCACACCTCTGACTATCAGAGGCCTTGAGTTCCTTCTGAGCTCAGTTTGGGGTGGTACTTCCTTCATGAAGCCTTCCGTGATTTGCTTGGCAGTTAGTATTTTTCTGCATTCTCAGATGATTTTCGTATTTATTTAACTGTGTATGTGCTTGTTGTCTAAAAACAAAACAAAATCCTGTGTTTGGAAAGGTGTCTCACCAGCACTCACATTTCTTGTAACAACCTATCTGCTCTACATAAGCCCCCTCACCTAGCCTAGCAGCAACTCTTCCATTCTAGAAGCTTCCACGACCCACACAACCTCACTAATTGACATTTCCTTGCTTCTAACATCAGAGGCAAGAAAGCAATCAGGGCTGCTTGAATGAGACTCAACTTTTCCCTGTAAAATCCCTGCTCAAGTCAAATGAAAAAGTGTCTATTGAATTCCAAACATTGTTAAGTTCTGGGGATACCCAGAAAGGAAAAACCAGCCCCTGTTCTCAAGGGATTTACAGTCTGATGGTGGAGACAACATGCAAGCAACTATGTACAAGCAAGACGTATACAGGATAAATTGGAGGTATTTCGGAGGATCTGAAGGAAGCCAGAAGACGGAAGAAGGAGAGAATTCTAGTCATGGAAGACAACCAGTGAAAGGCTGGGGAGGAAGTGTCTAGTAAATAGTAAAAGGAAAGCACAAGGAAGCCAGTGTCACTGTGTCACAGAGTGTGTGGATGCGAGTAAAGTGTGAGCGCAACGGGAAGGTAGGAAGGGGCCTGGTTATGAAGGGCTTTAAAAGCCAAGCAGAGGGTTGGAGCTTTGATTCTAGACATAATTGGGAGCCAGTGGAGTTTATTGAATGAGATAGCTGATATGGTGAGTCAGATCTATACTTCAGGAAGATCACTTTGACGGCAGTGTGGAGAGTACACTAGAGTTGGGAGAGACTCGAAGCAAAGAGACCAACTGGAACACTATTATAGTAATCCAAGCATGAGGTGAGGACAGACTGGAGCAGGGTGGTAGCAGTGTCAGAGAAGAGAAAGGCATTGTATGGGAGAGGTTAGAATGTAGAAACTGCTTGGAGCCAGTTTCACCATTGCTCAGGAAGATGGGTTGGCCTAGGCTTCCATAATATGTGACCTACTGGAGTAGCTATGTGGCACAGTGGGTAGAACAACCGGACTGGGAGTCGAGAGGACCTGAGTTCAAATCTGGCCCCAGACACTTACTTGCTGTGTGACCCTGGGCAAGTCATTTAACCCCAATTGCCTCCCTCTCCAAAAAAAAAAAAAGTAAAAAAAAAAGTGACCCATTGTAGTAAGTGGAATATTCCTAGTATGGAGACCTTATAGGCCTCAGTTGCTGCCCTACTCTAGAGGGGTCAGTAGCACAGTGGACAGAATGCTAGGCCAAGAGTCAGGAAGACTTGAGTTCAAATCTCACCTCAGACATTTCCTAGCTGTGTGACCATGGGTAGGAAGGTCACTTCACCCCTATTCTCAATAACTCCAATGGCCTCCTAGTGGCCTCCAGGAGCAAATACAGAATGCTCTGCTTGGCATTCAGTGCATTGACACTGGCTTCCTGGTTGTTTCACCAACAACATTGCATCTCTGGATGCCGGGCCTTCTCTCTGGCTGCCTCCCATGCCTGGAATGCTCTCCCTCCTCCACTGAGATTACTGACCTCCCTGGCTTCCTTTAATCCTCAGCTGAAATCCCTCCTTCTACAGGAAGGCTTCCTCAACCCCTCTTAATTCCGGTGCTTGCTCTCTTCTAGTTATTTCCTGCTTATCCTGTATGTAGCTTATTTGTATATATTTGTTTGCACATTGTCTACTCCATTAGATTATAAGCTCCTTGAGGGCAGGGGACTGTCTTTTGCCTCTTTTTGTACCCGTGAAATAATGCCTTGCTCATAGAAGGAACTTAATACATGCTTATTGAATGAATGATCATTTCCTGCCTCAGTTTCCTCAACTGTAAAATGAGATAATAATAACACCTACCACCTAAAGTTGTTGTGAGGCCCAAACAAGATAACACTTGCTTAGCACAGTGCCTAGAATAGAGTAAGCACTATATAAATAACGACTACTCTTGTAATTGTTGTCATTAGACAATACCAAAACCATCTCCCACAACCCTTTGGAGGAATGAGTGAAGAGTTAATACAGGGAGTACCCAGAGTGAAGAGCCTCTTCTCCGTGAGGCCATTGATAAACCCTCTTTTCTCTTTCTGCCATGCCCCAAAGAAGTTGTCTTTGGTTGTTGCACTCTTCCCTTGTGGCTTCTGAATTCCCTTCATGTTTCCAGTCACGAAGCTTTCCTACTGGAAGTCAGAACTGCCTGCTGTCCTATAAGAAATGATGTTAGAAAAACATAGAAAGACTTGCACAAAATAATGAAGAATCAAGGACAAAATGAGCAGAACCAAGGGAACACTGTATACAGAAATAGCAATATTGTTTTAAAAATGATTTTGAGTAAATAAGTCATTTTGACTATTATGAATGTCCAAATTAAAAATAAAGGCAGTATGAAGAGACGCTATCTGCATTCAGAGAAAGAACTGATAAATGGAAGTCTGTATAGAATAAATTTACACATCTAGAACTATTTATGTCTAATGGTAGCCATCTCTAGGGTGAGGGGAGGGGGAAGGGAAAAATTTCACATGGTAACTATATTATATATTTAAAAGGAATAGCAAGTTATACATAACAGATTTGCAGTTTCATGTGCAATCATATTTTTTATTGCTTTATTATACTATGTTATGGAAATGCCCAAGTATGGAAATGTTTGTTTTATCCATATGTGGCCTCAAGGCCACAGGTTCTCCACCCCTGTTTTATCCCATAAATTAAAAATAAAATATTTTTTTAAAAAGACCTATTACTTTTAGCACTCGGTTCCAATCTGGTTCCTTTGCCAATATCTCTAAATTCTCTCAAATGGACTGGGGTGATGTGGTATATCTCTGGTATCATGTCCACTCCTTGAGGGAGGGGACTTTTATATAGTCTTTATATGCCCTAGGATACACCTTCCTATGCACATAGTTGCTAAGTAATAAACGTTCGTTGATTATTTGGGAATATTCTACAATGTGAGAGATTCCATTGTGAGTACGTTATCGTTTTGTATGTTGAAGCAAAACGTATCCATAAAAAAGAAAAAGAAATGTTTGTTGAACTTAATTGTATTGTAATGCCCGTGCCTGAACGCCAGAGGGAGCAGTGAGAAACATCAGACTAAGTATCTGTTCGTCTCGGTCTCAACCCACTGTAGCTGGTTGCCAATCACACCTTAGCCCAGTGCCGAGGGCCTGCGAGGGGAGGGAGGAGGAGGGGCTCACCTCTGTTGTCTGCCTAGGGGTGTGTTTGTGTCTACCAATCAAATCGTTCATCTTGAGGGGCCTTACCTACAGAGCCACTCCCATTTATCCCTTTCAGCTCTGCTTCATTGAATAACTTCTATCAAGGTCATTACTCTATAAGAGCATTTAATCAAATGGTAACGCAAACACAAGCCTGTTACTACCAAATCCGTACAATTTCATATCACAAGCAGATTCTCATTGCATCCTGCTCTAACACCCCTTCCCGTAAAATAAAAAACAGGAGAAAAACCCCTCCATTAAGTTGGAGTCCCTCTCTCCCCCTTCCCCCACCCCTCACCTCTTGTGCCCATAGTCTGGGTCATGAGACTATCAGGGGTCAGTATCTGCTTATAACTGGATACAAGTGGTTGACTTGACAGCTAGTTCAGCCTGCACATAGCTCAGGCAGGATGCCTCCACTGAAGGCAGCTTCATAGGAACAAAGGACAATTATGATTCTGGCTCTGTGCTTTGGTCTAGTCTTAGAGCCCGAGAGTTGAAATGGGGAGCTGATAACAGGCTCCAGAAGCTTTACCTGGCTGGTGAAGTCTGAGTGTAAGAAATCCAGGATCAATAGAAGCAGGGGGCCAGGTGGGGGCCTGGCAGCATTAGGTCGTCCAGGGTCCTTCTCTTTCACCTTCTAAATTCTTGCCGTCCTTCTAGTATTGCCACTGTCCATCTCTGTTCCCTTCAGGGGTAAAGAATCTCTGTATGTAAACCACAGAAAATGAAATGTCAAAATGTCCGCGTACTGGAAGGGAAAGTGGAATTCCCCATTGTGTACGTGTGTACACAAGCTTCAGGTCATTTTTAGCACAAGCTGGGTACCCACATCCTCCCCCAGCAGCTGTGACCCTGTAGTTCTTGCTTTATGGGAGGAGGGAAGAGAAGGCTCCTTAATCTCACAATCAAAGAGTCAGTCTGTTTGTCGGTCGGTCAACAAGCATTTATTAAGAGCCTGCAATGTGCCAACAACTGGGCCAGGTGCTGAAATAGACAGAAATAACATAGTTCCTGCCCTAGAGGTGGTTACATTTTTTTGGGATTCACATATACATAAATACACACATACATGGTAATTCGGGGGAGAAATCACAGGCAGCAGGGTCAGGAAAGGCCACATGTAAAAGGTATAACTTGAGCAGTCTAAAGAAAAATATAATTTTTTGAGTTACAGGTGAGGAGAGAGTACATTCTGGGGATAGGGGTACAACCAGTAGCCAGAGCAAAAGGCTCAGACATTGGAGATGGAATTATACTGGGTGTTTGGCAGGATCCCAAAGGTGGGAAGGGGAGTGATGTGTAACAGGGTTTGAAAAGGGTTTAAGTTGGGGGGAAAAATAGCAAGGAATAATACATAATAGAGATTTGTATTTTCACTTATAAACCTTGTTTTCTGTCCTACTTTGGGGATCAGTGCTGATAGGACAAGATTTCCTGGGACTGTATAACTGTCAGCTGATTTTGCCAACACAATGATGATTAAATCCATTCAATTAAATGCTACTTCTCTGTCTTAGGACTCAGTTTCTCTTTCTGCTAAATGAGGGGTGTGGATTATATGATTTCTAAATTTCCTTCTACCTCTGACATTTCGTCTTCCTCTTCCAATTCTAACAATGTATTCTAAGATTCCTTCAAGTTTTGACACTGTGTTCTAAGACACCCTCCAGGTCTGACTTGCTACATTCTAAGAGCTCTTCCAGCTCTGATATTCTATGTTCTAAAGTCACTTCCAGATCTGACATTCCATGACATTACTTTTTTTTCTTCTGGCCACAAGCTTCTCCTTAGAAACTGGAAGCAGAGCCAGTTGAGCTGTTCCATCCAGGAGCTGAAACACACAAAATGCTTAAGGCAATCTTAATGTCCAATAATGGCTCCTTATAGTGGCTATATTTTAAATGCTACCCTTAATATGAGATTTAAATGCCACACAATCACTGCTTGTTAGGGCCATCCATTTTTATGAGGCCAGCCAGGGAGCTGGTTACTAATTCACTGTTTCATTAAACCTGATCATCATTATTAATTAACATATAGCCATGACTGGCCCTGTGATTGCTGTTCAGACGGAATTGAGGCATCTTTGTGTCTGAAGAAATCTTGGAGGAAATTTAAGAAAAGCCTTTTGGGTCAAAAGCACTTAATGAGAATATACTGTGCTCTCACTGCTAAAAATCATGGGAAATATTAATTCCATGAGGCTGCTGAGGCTGAAATAGAAAGTTAAAATATACCTTTGCCCATTGATGTTGGGTGAGATGAACGGATGTCTCTGGCTATTGTTTTATAGTGTCATGAAACCTCTGCAGCACAGCATGTTGCACACAGTAAGAGACTGGTGATGCTTGATTTGTCAGCTATTCACTGAAACCTCTATTTAACAAACTTTTATTAAGCACCTACTCTGTGTAAAGCCTTTTGCTTAGCTTGCTAGGAGGTCCAAAGATATACCACTGCAGCTTATCATATAGTGGGAGAGATAAAGAGACAGGTAACTGCAGTTCTACTGTCAGACAAATTCCCAAGTGTTTATCTGTTTGCAGTCTGTAGAGATTGTGAGATTATGAGGGAAAAATTAGCCCCTCCCATTAAGGAATCAGGAAGGAAAGGAGAGCTGTGGTGAGGGTGAGACCCTGTGAGTGAAAGGGGAGATGGACAGTGGGCAGCTGGGGTGTGTGGGGTGTGTGTGTGCTCAGGGAGAGATGGGGGATGTGAGGGCTCCCTGGGCTGCCATGACTACAGGCAAACTGGTGAGAGAAAAATTGTAGTGAAACCATGAAGAAAACACATGGAACAGTTACTCCTGTTGCTGAGAGCGGTTACTTTCCCATCCCTCCCATCTGTCTGACTCTTGCCCTCTCCCAGAAGTTAACAGTTAAATACAGCTGAGTGGGATGCTATATTAAGGGAGGCACACACAGAGAAGGCCTCATCAATAGATTTTATTATTACTGGGAAGCATTTCGTGGCACAATATTGGGAGCTTCTAGTGACCAGTCAAGTCAAGCCAAGCCAACCAGCTTCTATCAAGGACCTACTATGTGCCAGGCCCTGTGCTAACCACAAAGAAAGGTTATGAAGGAAGGCAACAAAACAAAACAGTCCCTGTTCTCGAGGAATTCAAAGAAGAAATAAAATGGAAACAACTATAGAAAAATTATATGTAGTATACAGAATAAATTAGAAATAATCACGAATGCAGGGCATGAGCATTAAGGGGGATTAGGAAAGGCTTCTTATAGAAGGTGAGTTCTGAAGGAAGCCAGGGAATCCAGGAGACAGAGATGAGGAGGGAGAGAATTCCAGGCTTGGGGAAGAGCCACTGAAAAACAGCTCCTAGTTGGGAGGAGTGTTTTGTGTGAGGAAGCCAGTAATAGGGGCCAGATTATGAAAGGCTTTGAAAGCCAAAGAGCGGATTTTATGTTTGATCCTTGAGGTAAAAGGATTTATTGAATAAGGGGCTTTAGAAAGTAGTCAGACCGGGGCTTTAGAAAGATCAGTTTGGAAAAAAAAAAAAGAAAGATCAGTTTGGTAGCTAGAAGGCTATTGCCACAGTCTAGACCAGAGGTTGTCAAATTTATTTGGCCTACTGTACCCTTTTAAAAAAAAATTACTCAGTGCCCCTCTGGAAATCTACTTTCTTTAACCTTTTAGCAGTTTTTTTGGTCAGATTTATGGAGAAGGGAAGAATTTATGACCAAACAAGACACAGAGAGTGTTACAAAATACAAAATGGATAATTTTTGATTATGTTAAATTGAAAAGTTTTTGTACAAACAAAGCCAATGCAACAAAGCTTAGGAGGAAAGCAGAAAACTGGGAAAGAATCTTTACAACCAGTGTCTCTGATGAAGGCCTCATATCTAAAATATACAGAGAACTGAGTCAAATTTGTAAGAATACAAGTCATTTCCCAATTGAGAAATGGTCTTTTTTGGTTTCATTTCTTCTTTCTCATAATTCATTCCATTGGTTATGGTTCTTCTTTACAATTTGACTATTATGTAAATAAGTTTAATGTGAAGGTATACGTAGAATCTATATGGGATTCTATGTTGTCTTGGGCGGGGAGAGAAGAGGGAGGGAGAGAAAATTTGAAACTCAAAAACTTGTGGCACTGAGTGTTGTAAACTAAAACTAAAAATAATTTTAAAAAATTTACATCATTTCAAAAAAATATAAAATACATTTTTAAAATGATGCATCTTAAATTCAATGATCTATTATAAATTTGTGGGGTTTTTTTCTTCATTGACATTCTGATGATGCAATATTGCATCATGTAACCATATAGTATCAGACTGTAAACAAGTCATTACACACACATATTCCTGCAGATGCATGCTGGACTTCCAGACAATTCACTACATGCTGGCCTGCCAACACTTGCTTGTTAAGACCTGTTGGCAAACTTGACCACTGATGGGTTATAACTTGCATTTTGTGTGTTTATTTGGAAAATAATGTAACTGATATGACTTTAACTCTGTTACACAACAGATAAAACATGTATGAATGGTTTTTCAAAATTGTCTTCTCTTTTCTCCCTTCCTTATGCTTCCACAGCCCCTTTATTTTTATTCAAGGCTCCCCAATTGCACCAGAGGTTACTATAGCCCTCCCCATCATTCCAGTGCCCCCCCCCAGGGGACAGTATTGCCCACTTTGGAAACTTATAGACTTTAGACATAAGGTAATGAGTGTCTGCATCAAGGTGGTAGCAGAGTCAGAGGAGAGAAGGAGGCATATGCAAAGTACAACAGATAGGAATTAGGAATTGATTGGATGGGGTGGGGGGTGGGGGTGGGTGAAGAGAGAGTGAGGAACTGAGGATGACACCCAAATTTTAAGCCTGGATAACTGGGAAGATGGTGGTGCCCTCTAAAATAAAAGGGAAGTTTGGAAGAGGGGAGGGTTTGGAGAGAAACACAATGAATTCAGTTTTAGATATGTTGAGTTTAAGGTGTCTGTGGAACATCCACTTTAAGATATCCAAGAGGCAGTTGGAAATGAGAGAGTAGAGGTCAGGAGAGTAGTTAGGGTTGGATAAATAGGTCTAAGAATCATTTGTGTAGAGATGACATTTAAATCTATGACATCTAATGAGATCACCAAGAGAAATAGTGAAGAGGAGAAGAGAGAGGGCCTAGGACAAAGTGTTAGGGGACACCCACACTTAGTGGGCTCGATCTGGATGAAGGCCCAGAAAAGGAGACTGAAGAGGATGGATTTGATAAGTAGGAAGATAACCAGAATAAGATCCCCAAAACCTAGAGAGAAGAGAGTGTCAAGGAGAAGAGAACAACTGATAGTATTAAACGCTGCAGAGAGAGCAAGATAAATAAGGATTGAGAAAAGGCTCCTGGATTTGGCAACTAAGAAATAATCAGTAACTTTAGAAAGGACAGTTTCAGCTGAATAATGAGATTGGACACCAGTCTACAGAGGATCTAAAAAGGATATGAGAGGAAAGGAAGCAGGAGGACTGATTAGAGGTGGCCTTTTCAAGGAATCTAGCCCCAAAGTAGAGAAAAGCTATAGCATGTTAGTGGAGAATCAAGGGGATGCCCTGTATCCTAGAACAAGGGGTGGAGTGTGTTGTTAAGCAAAATTGTCTCATTAGCATGGCTTTTGTTTCTTTTGAGTGGAAGTACTTTCAGCTGTTAAGTGCTAAGCCCCAGGCCCAGGGCCCTGTCAGGTGTGAAACCTGTGTGGGTATGGATTGGTGACTTAGGAGGGGCCAGCTCGGGAACCAACGGTCTCTGGTCGTTGAGGCGGGGCTTGAGAATGCCAGAAGCT
>JAQQSZ010008403.1:0-13052 GCA_028646595.1 Phalanger gymnotis | reverse complement strand
TATGTACAAAAATATTTATAGCGGCTCTTTTTGTAGTAGCTAAGAATTGGAAATCAAAGGGATGCCCATCAATTGGGGAATGGCTGAACAAGCTGTGGTATATGAAGGTAATGGAATACTCTTGTGCTATAAGAAATGGGGATGATACGGACTTCATAACAACCTGGAAGAACCTACATGACGTAATGCTGAGTGAACGGAGCAGAGCCAGGAGAACATTATACACAACCACAGATGTATGGATTCTGTGATGACTTACCCCGACAGACTTTGCTCTTCTCAGCAACACAATATGCAGAGACAGCTCCAAAGGACTCACGATGGAGAGTCCTAACTACATCCAGAGAAAGAACTATGAAGTATGAATGCAGATGGAGGCACACTTCATGCTTGCCTTTTTCTCCACCCCCCCCTTTTTTTTTCTCTCTTTTGTATTTGTTGTTGGGTTGTGGTTTTTTGGGTTTTTTTTTTTGGTTCTGTTTCTTCTTTCTCATGATTCATTCCATTGGTCATAATTCTTCTCCACAACTTGACTAGTGTGTAAATTAATTCAATGCCAAGTTATACATGGAAGTTATATGGGATTCCATGCCGTCTTGGGGAGGGAGGGGAGGAGAGAGGGAAGAAAATCTGGAACTCAAAATTATGTAGAACCGTGTGTTGCAAACTAAAAATAAAAATTAAAAAAAAATCAGCTGTAATTTCTACCTTACTTCCAGATTAATTCAGAAGTTTTGAGTTGAATCAACTCTGGTAGTCTCTATATCAAAGGTTCTTAACTTTTTTTTGCATTGCAGACCCCTTTGGCAATCAGGTGAAACCTAATGATATAATATGCTTCTAAATGTATAACATAAAATACACAGGTTTGCAAAAGAGACTAATCATATTGAAATATAGTTATCAAAATATTTTTCAAAAACCCAAGTTCACAGACCTGAGGTTAAGAACCCATATGTAACCATACCCTATATACTCATTAAAAACAAAAATGAAAACTGAACTTCCTTCCTGGTGACAAGAAGAAACTCTTTACTGTGATTCTCTTTAAGAAATAGAATAAACAACTACACAAGTTTTAGTTCCAAGCCCCCACAAAAACATATCAGAAAAAGGCCTCTTACTATTAACAGTTAATTAACTCTCCAGTGGAAAGATGCCTTCTTTTTTTATGGGACTTCTTATTTTGGAAGAGATTGACCAGGCAATAAGTTTAAACATGCTATGGTTGTAGTCTGAGTTGAGAGTCAGAACCACACTCACACTTAGCAAGCAGGAATTAGAAAACCCTGGTTCTAGGTCAGGATCCTCCATTTGATTCTCATTTGTTTCATTCCCTTTCCACACCCCACTATGGGATAATGGAAAGAACAATGAATTGAAATTTAGAGGACATGGGTTGTACATCTACACCTGTTATTTATTAGCTGTGTCAGTCACCTCTCTGAGCTTCAGGTTTTTTATCTGCTTTGCTGGTGGTTAATCAAAACATATCTGATCAATTCAGTCCCTATATCCAGCAGAGGACCTTGTTTTGAATCCTGAGAGAGCCATGCCATATCTAGGTAGAGACCCTGGAAGAAGATAGCCTATTGGGGAATGAGCACCTGCTCGATCCAGATGAATCAAATGAGGGTGATCCCTTTTATGCTGATGGCGCCTTGATATGCAACTTAGAGAATCAGGCAGTTCTCTAGGCAGTTACAAATAAGAGAGTTTAGCTGATTGGATTCGTGCCATTGCCTGACTGAGCAGGTATTGCACATAATTCCACTGGCTATAGTTAGACAAGAGTAACTTTTGAAGCTAGAACCTAGGAGATATTTTTTGGTCACTATCTTTCCACATAAAGTCTTCTTGTCTTTTATAGGTCACTTCCACCGCCACCCCTGAACAAAAGAGGCTGTAAGAGGTGTCCATTTCCTTAGGAGGGAGGTGTAGGGGTAAATATCTACATATGCCAAGCAGATCAAATATTAGGAATGACTTTTGTCAAATTGGAGACACAATTGGACTTCAGGCCCAGAAATGCTTTTGTAAAATTGCCTATAATATGGATAGCTCTTTAGAAATGACCAACATCTGTTCATCATCTCAACAGCTTCCTAGACCTTTGGATAACCAGGTGAGAGGGAAACAAGTTCACAGACCTTAATTAAGATCCCCTTCTATAGGTGACCCTTCCAGCATCCTGGTTAGATTTGGATGGAAGCTTCAGTGAGTTAAATTAGGGTGGTCCCTTTTATATAAATCACCTCTGGGTACGAAACTTATTAAGTCTTGTGGGCAGCTAGGTGTTTGTAGGTAAGGAAGTTCATCGGGCCAGGTTGATGTCACTCTCTGCCTGGGTAGGGGTTGCATACGATTGTATTGCAAGGATTATCACAATAACAGGGTCAATGGTCAATGGACTTTACATTTCAAAAGACTAATTATGAAATTAAGACTCATGGCTTCACATATAGTTCTTGTGTTCTGCTGGGAATAGAAAAGTGTTTTCTTGCCTTTTGGGTGCTTAAGTTTAGAATAAAAAGCTTTTAGAAAGAAATAAAAGAAAAAAGTATATTAAATATAACGAGTAACAACATTTCTCTGTGTTCTTTCCTGAATTTCTTTTTGTTCTATATATTTTTTCTTTATCAATCTTTCTCCCTCTCTTCCTCCCCTCTTTCCTTCCTTCCTTTCTTCCTTCCCTCCCTCTCTTTTTTCCTTCCCTTCCTCCCTTCTTTCCTTCTTTTCTCTCTTCTTTCCCTTTTCCTTCCTTTTTCCCTTCTTTCCTCTTTTTCTTTCTTGCTCTCTTCCTTCCTTCCTTCCTTCTTTGCATCTCTGTCACTTCTCTCAAACCTACCTTCCCTCTCCCTTTAGTAGAAGGCCTACCTTGTAACAAAAAAAGTAGTCACACTAGACAAATCACCATAATTATTGACCTCCCTTTCCTTAAAAGCTTGGGAATCGAGCAACTTCCAATTCTCTCCTTGGAATGAAGAAAGTCTTGTGCCTGTTTTGCTAGTGGAGTCTATTAACCAGGGGAACAGATAGGAATGGTGAAATAATTTCAGGTAAAACTCTAGAGAAAAGCTATTATCACTATGCCTCCTATTCATTCTCATGTTTGCTCACTATACCTGAAATCCCGGATGTATAAGAAACAGCCTCAAAACAGATCACAAGATCTCTCTCAGTCTTCTTTATCATCTTTCTCTTTCTTTGCTGCTCAGCAGACAGGAAGTAGAATTCCTGGCCTAACATGCACTGCCCAGCCGGTGAGCACTGTCGCTTGCTGTCACAGAAACAAGAAGAAAAAAGAGACCCAATAAATGGTGGCAGGTATATGATTGCTGTTTCTCAGTTTTGCCTACAGGCTGCTTAGTGAAAGGGATGTATATGCTGGCAAGTGGTGAAGTGAGAAATGGGTTTTAATCTGTCCCTAGCAGGTGGTTCATAGAAATCCCCTTCAAAGGAAGAGGACGAACTGGCTCTTCCATTTGACTTATCAGCCCCCAGCCCTGACAAGATCAAGTATGGCAAAGAAGATACTCGAGAGAGACCGTGTGGATTTTAGTCTTAGTTTGGCCCTTTACTGTCTGTGTGACCTTGAGCAAGTCTTTCTGAACCTCAGTTTCCTTATCTGTAAAATAAGATTTTCGGACTAGATCAGGAGCTCTATTTTTGTGTCATGAAACTTTATGGCAAAGTCTATAGACCCCTTCTCAAAATATTTTAAAATAAAGAAGATGTAAATTTTCCCATCCAGATTAATGAACCCCCTGAAATCTATCCGTGGTTTATGATTACCAGCTTAAAAACACCCAGACTAAATGATCTCTAAAGTGCCTTCTAGCTGTAGATGACCCTATAAGACCTTAGCAGAGCTGGAGCTAGGACAGGGCCACTCAGGTCTTTAACAGGAGCGTTTACAGTCATGGGAGAAGTACTTCCTCTTAAGAGGTCACACTTCCTCCCTGGGCTATCCAGAAATCACCCTCCAGCCTGATGAAACAAAGGGTGATCATGTTCCCTCATCGATCCTCCGCTCTCCTCCTACCCGCACCCCCCCCCCCAGCTTGATCCCAACTCCAGGGTTCTATAGCCATGGTACCTTTTAATGGAAGCCCTTCTTCCCTTCTCAACCTTTGTAGCAAGAATTCTTTACATAGGGGTCCATGACTTCCCCTCACCCCCAAGGGGTCCAAGAATACCTTTCAGGAGGTCTATGAACTGTGATATGAAAAAATTTATATTTATTTCAATACAATTGGCTTTTTTTTTGGCAATCCTATATATTTTGTGTATTTATAAACATTATTCTGAGAAGGGATCCGTAGTATTCAACAGACCAGCAAAAGGGTCTATAGATCAAAAAAAGGTTAGGAACCTCTCCTCGACAAGGATCTGTAGGGAATGCACTGACTATTCTCCATGTCTGCAATGCACTCCCCTTCACCTTGGTCTCATGCAATCCCTCATTTCCTTAAGGTGGAGTTGAAACACCAGCCTTTCTACAAAAAGCCATTCCTGATCCCCACCACTGCTAGGTCTCACCCTTTGTATCTATGTGGTATATTTTGCTCTATGTATGGGTTGTTTCCCCCAACACAGTGTAAACTCCTTGAGGGCAAGGCTGTTTCATTGTTTTTGGCTTTATATCCTCAGTATTTGGTACATAGTGGGCATTTAATAAATGCTTGCCAATTGATGGATTCATGTCTTTTTCTTTCTGGTACAACTGTGCCCCAGACTGGACTGCAGTCTGAGCTGTAGCTGTCTCTTTCACCACATGATCCTCTTTACCACTGCCACTTCCCTCCCAACCCCCACGAAGGGAGTCCTAGTTACGGGTCTTGAGTTTTTGTAAGTCAGGAATGTCTACTTTGAACTCAGATCATAGATTCACAGGAATTGAAGTTAAAAGGGATCTTTGACATCTTAGAATCCAACTCCCTCTTTTTATAGATAAGGAAAACGAACCCCAGAGTTGTGAAGTGTTTTGCCAAAGGTCTTAATTATTTACTGACTCCTCTTTCTTAACTTTTTAAATAGCTGTGATTATCCAGCTTACAATAGCTACCCACATTCAGTTTTTATTTTTTAGCTGCACTCACTTTAGCTAAGTGAATACAAGTAATGACTTGATTATGCTTTTAAATACTCATGACGTAATTGCAGGTATTTGCTTCTCTCAAAGCGTGCCCCAAAGCTTGCTCAATGCTGTCATGTTTCTTCCACTTGTTTACTTAGTAATTTTGCCTGAGTCTCAGCCACTGGAAAAAACCAACAGAATATTTTGCATTCCTTGGAATTCTGTTCACCTACAGACCTTACCCTTCCAGGGCTCCACAATGAAGCTTTAAGCCCCCAAGGAAACATTAGAAGGAAAAGCCAGAGAACACTTTGGGAAGGAAGGGGAAAGTTCAGGACTTTACATGAGATGCGGCTTAACTATACCGAGGCCACTAGGGTTTGCAAAATTGGGACACTGCCCTACCTTTAGTTTCTGTTGATATTTACAAAAATTGCTAAAGCACATTCTTTCTGATACACAACTTGTATATTTCACTATTAACATAAAGTTTATACTGCCCCTGTTACTAAATGTTGTTGTTTAGTTGTGCCCAACTCTTTATGACCCCGTGCTGTTCGTGGCATTTCCTTGGCAAAGATACTGGAGTGATTTGCCATTTCTTTCTCCAGATTATTTTCCAGATGAGGAAACTAAGGAAAACGGTGAAGTGACTTCCTCAGAGTTAAACATCTATTAAGTGTCTGAAGCTGGAATCAGGTCTTCCTCAGGCCCAGTACTCTTTTCACTGAGGCACCGAGCTGCCTCCAGCCACCTAACTGCCTGTTTCTAAATAATGCCCTATAAAATACTTTTTTCTTTTGTTGGTCAGGGCTTATGATTAAGAGAAGCCCCGGTGTAGAAACGCCCTTCATTGATTCAGATGATTTATATAGTCCGGCAACTAAGGTAAAATGACTTTCTAAGCCCACTAGGCAGCACTAGGTCATCTTGACTCCAAAACTATCTCTCCAGCTGCCTTGACCAGGCTGCTTCTTGTAATTAGGAACAGGGACTGGACCAAGGATTCACTTGACGTAGAAAACTTCTTGGTGAGGAAATGCCCATTACCATTGCACTCCTCTACAATCTGTAGTCTTAAAGAGTGCTGAGAGGTTAAATTACTTCTCCAGTGCCTCTTCATTAATTTGCCTCAGAGGTAGGACTTTAATCCAGCTTTGCAGCCAGCATTATACTACACTGCCTCTCTTCTCTTATATAAAGAATGCTTATAAGTGTGCAGAAATAACGATCGAGTCTATCAACAATTCTCTCCCCTATTGTGGATTTCTGACAGAAATGCAGTTTAATTCAGGAAGCATTTATTAAGTGCTTAGAATGTGTCAGACACTGTCCCAGGAATTGGGAATGAAAAAGCAAAAATCCTTAATGGTCTCTGCTGGAGAGTAGAGAGAGTAGGGAGAGTGTAGTTGTTTTGTTCATTGTATTTGCATCCTCAGTGCCTAGCTGGTGCTTTGACACAGAGTGGAGATTTGATAGAAGCTGATGACTGAAGGGGAGAGTGAGGCTGTCAACTTTGCCTCACTCATTTTCAATTCATGAGCAAGTCAAGACATCACCCAATGTTTGATTACTGGGGGGAGTCAACTTGTGCATAAATAGGTAAATATGTATTACATACAATGTAAATTTAGAGTCATTTGGGGAGCTGGTAGAAGATCACTAACATCTGGGTGAAACAAATGTCTCTGGTAGGAAGTGATACCTTATGACACATGGTGCGTGCTTATAAGTGACTTTCTGTCATATGCTAACTAGAGCCAATTAAACGTCAATTAAATTTCCACATTGTAATACATGCAGTCAAACTTGATTGATCAATATGTACAAACAAAACAAATATCATTCCTCCTAAGAATAAACCAACAACTTGCTTCTGAGAGGTCCCATAAAAGATGGTGTAAGGTGGTAAGTAAGAGCTGGACACAACCAATCCTCACAAAACCTCTTTGCCCTCTGGAGGCTGTGTGACTCCCTGTGAGGTTGTCATCTGGCAAAACTCCATCAATAAACACTGTCTTCAAGGGAAAAACAGTCTACTCAAGTCTTAAGTTTGGGGAAAGACAGGAAGAAGCCTGTCCCAGTAGCAGCCCAGGAGCAGGCTAATAGCTGGGGCCTCTAGTGGGTTTCTTATGGTTCTCACTATGGGTATTCCTAATTTGTTTACCATACAACTTGATTAGTAGTTCATTATATAACCTACTGATAAAGTTGTTTATATTTTTTCATTGGTGGTCTGTTCTATAGAGGATCCACATGTGCTTATCATTTGTTTACAAACACACAGAGGTTGTTAACCAGACTATACTATATAAGCACTTATCTTATTATTGAAAAACGACTTCTAGAAAATCAATTTACTCAAAACGATTCAATCACAAAATGGAGGTCTAAAACAAAGTGGAGTTAGTTATGTTGAATTTATAAACTTATTCCTACCATCTTATTAAAGTTATAAAACTCATCCTCACTACATGCTTGAGCTGTCTTTGCCCCCAGGACCTTCTCCAACTGGGTTTAAGCAGCTGGTGTTTGTCCCTTAGACCAAACATGGCCACCCAGAAACTATTCCAGCATAGCTGCCCACAGTTAAGACCCCAACACTCCCCACACATATACACACTTCTCTTGCTGGACCGAGGTCCCTCATCAGACCCTGACAACAATCTCCTGGCTTATTTTTGCCTGATCCTACTATCCTTTGTTAGAGATTGTCCTATATTTGAGGCCCATACTTCCATTGGTGGCCCCTAACCTGGGACCCTCATTTCTTGATGTTCCCTTTACATGTTCACTTCACTCCTGGCTGAATCAGTTCCTGAATTCTCCATATCCTCACTGACTGGCTTGACCCTGCAGAGGCACCTTGTCCTACCTTCCCCTCCTTTCCAGCTCCCTTGATGTGCTGTCTCCCCCTGTCCCCACTCCAATTAAAATGTAGGCTCTAAGAGGGCAGTGACTGTATTATTTGTATTTATATCACCAGCTCTTAGCACAGTGCCTGACATATAGTAATCACTTAATAAATGCTGTGCCATTTTCTCTCTCTCCTCCCACTCTCTCTTCTTTTCCCCTTCCCTTTCCTTCTTCTCATCACCTTCCCATCCTCTTTGGTTAAACTCCTGAAAAAGTCATCGACACTAGGATACTTGTTTCATACTTGTTTCAAAATCCTCTGCCTCGTAACTCCTTACCTTGCCTCTCAACTGCAACTGCTCTCTCTAGTGTGACCACTGGCCTTTTCCTTGTCAAAGCTAATGGCTTCATTTCAATCCTCATTCTTTTTGACTCTCTATAGCCTTTGACACTGCTGATTTTCTCCTCCTGGTTGCTTTCTCCTCTGGGTTTTCTTCATACAGTTTTCTCCTCCTAACTCGTCTGACTACTCCTTCTCCGTCTCCTTGGCTGAATCTTCATCCATGCCATGCCCTCTAACCTTTGTTGTCTTCTAAGACTCTGTCTTGGACTCTCTTCTGTTTTCCCTATATATGGTTTCATCTGGGGATCTCATCATATCCCCTGGATTCAGTTATCCTCTTAATGCACAAGATTTTTCTTACCTAAATATCTAGTTCTAGTGTTGCTTCTAAACTCAAGTCTCACATAACCAATGGCCTTTTGTATATGTTGTTCAGTTGTGCCTGACTCTCTGTGATCCCATTTAGGGTTTTCTTGGCAAAGATACTGGAGTGGTTTGCCATTTCCTTCTCCAGCTTATTTGACAGATGAGGAAACTGAGGCAAAAA
Organism: Phalanger gymnotis; assembly: GCA_028646595.1. NCBI lineage: Eukaryota > Metazoa > Chordata > Mammalia > Diprotodontia > Phalangeridae > Phalanger > Phalanger gymnotis. The sequence continues at coordinate 4,226 of JAQQSZ010008403.1, read as the reverse complement.
TGATTAAGTGACTTGCCCAGGGTCACACAGCTAGTACATGTCTGAGGCTGGATTTGAACTCAGGAAGATGAGTCTTCCTCATCCCAACCCCAGTGCTTTATCCACTGAGACACCTAGGTGCCCATCTATAACTCCAACTTCTTTTAGCTATAAATCCAGTAGTTAAAAAAGAGAACTCATTTTTCCCTCTAAAACCTTCCCCCTCTTCTAAACTTCCCTATTATTGTTGAGAGCATCACCATCTTCTCAGGAACCTAGATTCAATTCATCCTATATAGCTAATTCATTTCCAAAACTTAGCAATGGTATATGTCCCCTTCTCACCACTCACAGTAACCAGGCTTTCGTCACTTCTCACCTAGACGATAGCCTTCTAATTCATTTCCCCGCCTCAAGTTGCTTCCCATTCTAATATATCTTCCTCTCTGCTGTCAAAGTGGTTTTCCCTAAAATGTAGTTGTGCCCTTGGCACTCCCCACTCAAACTCTAGTGGCTCCCTATTCCTCCAGGATTAAATATAAAATCCTCTTTTTTGGCTTTTAAAGCCCTTTCATTAGCTTTCCACTCCTCTTTTACCTTACTGCACTCCATACACTCTATGATCCAGCCACACTGGCTTACATACACAACATACTCCATCTGCTATCTCTGTGTTTTTGCAGTGACTTTCCTTATGCCTGAAATGTCCTCCCACCTCACCTTAGCCTACTTCCCTTGGCTTCCTTTCTTCAAGATTCAATTCAAATCCCACCTTCTGCAGGAGACCTTTCTGGATCTCCTCAGCTTCCAGTGCCTTCACTTCTGTGATTACTTTCATTTATTCTGTCCTTTTCTTTTATGTTTGTATTGTTCAGTTGTTTGAGTCATGTCTGACTCTTCATGACCCCATTTGGGGTTTTCTTGGCAAAGATACTGGACTGGTTTGCCATTTCTCCTCATTTTACAGATGAGGAAACTGAGGCAAACAGGGTAAAGTGACTTGCATAGGGTCACACCAGATATGTAAATATCTGACACCAGATTTGAACCCGGAAAGATGAATCTCCCTGACTTCAGACTCAGCACTCTATCCAGTGTGCCACCTAGCTGTTCCTTTTTCTTATGTACCTAGTTATTTACATGTTATTATTAGAGTGTGAGCTCCTTGAGAACAGGGACTATTTTTGATTTCCTTTGGATTCCCAGCACTTAGCCCAGTGTCTGATACAAAGTAAGAGGTTAATAAATGCTTGTTGACTGAATGATTGCTTGATTTACTGATGGGAATTTGGGGTTCCACAAAAGCAGAGCTAAGAAGGTAATAGGGAACAGCTATGTCACATGAAATAGAATTTCTAGTATGGGGAACAGCAAGCAGGTGGTTTTTTTTTTAATAGAAGATAGATAAAAATTAGCTTAGAAATGTAATTTGGAGCCAGATTGTGAAGTGCTTAAAATGCCAATAAGAGTATTTTATCCAAAAGGAATAGGGAGGCATAGAAGTTTCTTTAGCAGGGCAGTGATATAGTCAGACCTGTGCCTTGGAAATATAATTTGTCAGTTGCATGGAGGATGGATTAGGGAGGGGAGAAGCTAGAGGCAGGGTGACCAATTAGGAGGCTATTATAGTAGTCTAGATGAGAGCTGACAAGGGCCTGAACTAAGGCATTGACCATGTGGGTGGAAAGAATGGTGCAGAGAACAATTTATTTAATAACAGAACAACTTTATACAGACAAACAAGTTGAAACTCTTAAGAAATCTGGTCAATTTGGTGACTAAACTGTGATTCCAGAGGATGGTGATGAAGCATGTCATCTACCTCCTGACTCGAGGTGCTGGACTCGAGATGCAGAATGAGACATACATTTTGGGACGTGACCAATGTGAGAATTTGTTTTGCTTGACTGCATATTTGTTACAAGAGTTTGGGTGTTTTTTTCTATTGGAGAGAAAAGAGGTGAAAAAGAGAGAAAATAAATTCTTGTTAATTGGAAAAATATTGCCCCCCACCCCAATCCAAACTCTAACACTCTAAAACTCTGGCAAATATGTACTTTGTCATATTTTTAAACTCTGCTTTTTAAAAACAAAATGGGAATTTCTTCTGTAGACCAGTCAAGTAATTACTAGGCAGGTCGTTCTTTCATTTTATTTACAAGACTGGTATTTTTAATTTGGGAAATGGGTAAACATTTTTAAAATTTATTATCTGTAGCTCTAATTTTTTCACAAATGAAGTCACTTTTTTCTGGCTCACAGTATGGATTTTAATACCTTACATTGATTTATTTAATAAACTCAGTTTTCACATTTACTCACTAATTTTTTTCTATTGAGTACATTTGTTCCATCTTTATTATTATCACTAAGAAAATGGCTATTTCTTCTTTTAGCTCAAACACCCTTTGAAGTACTTTGGCATAGGAAAGTGAGCATGTTTTGCAATAACATCAAAGAACCCTGTTCTCTGCCCCCATACTGTCACAAAGTTCTTTAAGGAGCCTTTCTTTTAGTGTATTGTTTCTTATACAGTTGATCACTCTTATTACAACTCTTAAAAACTACCTACCTTCTAACTCACATTTCTAATACAAGTGATGATCTAAAAAGTGTGCAGTATTTCCAAACTGTGCAAAGAACCAATTTTTATCTAGTGCTTCTAGACCTGTCTTTTCAGCTGGAAATTATTTGAGCTCCAACATAGCAGAGTACAATATACATTGTATCATTTTAATTTATAAAAATTAAATGTATTAAAAACTTTTGTTGATAGAACCTCATCAGCAATAGCTTTCCAAAACCACAGATCTTCCCTGCCATCAGTTTCAACAGTGTCTGGTACACATATCATCAAGTGAGCAACTTTTTTTTTTTTAAAGGACAGTTGCTTTATCCACTTGCTTGCAATGCAAACTAGGAAGAGTTTAATTTCTCATTTTATTAATTGCAAAGGTTTTGAGACATATGAGCATTTCTCCTTACCACCATATCATCTTTAAGTGGAATCATCTGAAGTTTCTTTGCCTCTGATTCACCGAGGATTATTTCAACCACATCAGTGGCTATAGGTACCACAATGTTTCTCTTTTTGAATGAGATTTTTGTGCACTTAGCAATCATGTAAGCAGCTTTGTACCTTGCAGGCAATGCTTCTGATGGAACAGACATGACTTTTTGAAAATTTTGGTTTTGTTTATTAAGAACATCTAATTTTCTCTAAAAAAAATTCTCTTGCCTTTCTAACATATTCTGTACAGATTCTTTAAAGATATCGTCTAAATTTGTTTCATGCTACCTACAGCTAACACAAAGATTTTTCTTTTCCATTAATAATAATACTCGTAAATGCTAATGATAAACATAGGGAATAATATTTTCTGAATTTGAACTCATTGTTGCATGTTTCTGTATTTCTGATACCTAAACCATCTCTATTGTCTGTGCTTCTCCTAGTTTCACCTACTTAAGTGGATTTTTCTGTTCAAATTGTTTTTATATTCATGTATACATTTTAAAGGGATATTGTTTTACTTTTTTAAAATTGGAGGCCAATTCTTTGCTCTTAATTTAATTTTAATTGTTAAAAATATCTGAGTGTTTTTGAATTATTTCAATTTTTAAAGGTTATGTTTTTAATAAACTTGTTTATAATGTCATACTAACTAAAATTAATGATGCTGAAAAATATAACTGACATAGTCCTTTTACCTTCTATAAAAAGATTTGAATTTATATACTTCATGTTCAAATACAGCAAGCAAATAATAACGAAAGACATAGGTACTGAAGGTGATGGTGGCAGATGGAACCCTTATCGATATTCAACATGCAGCAACTCAGATTTGATCTCATTTGTGCAAACTATATTAAATTATAACTGTACTGCATGCATTATCACTTGAATCACCTTTGCTGTGTAAGGCCTGCTTTTGTTACCTTTCATTTGAATTTTTTTTAACACAGACATGTTTATTCATGAGTTGCATTCAAATATATCTAATAATTCGAGCTATTTCTTTGTACCTCCCAGCTCAGGGGTTCTTGACCTTTTTGGTGTCATGGACTCCTTTGGCAGTCTGGTGGAGCCTATATACTCCTTTTTTTAAAAAAAAATTTTTTTTATTTAGTATGTTTAGTTTTCAGCATTGATTTTCACAGGAGTTTGAATTACAAATTTTCTCCCCATTTCTACCCTTCCCCCCACTCCAAGATGGCATATATTCTGGTTGCCCTGTTCTCCAGTC
>JAQQSZ010008402.1:0-13052 GCA_028646595.1 Phalanger gymnotis | reverse complement strand
ATCTTTTCATGCTTCTCTTGATTCTTGTGTTTGAAAGTCAAATTTTCTATTCAACTCTGGTCTTTTCACTGAGAAAGCTTCAAAGTCCTCTATTTTATTGAAAATCCATATTTTGCCTTGGAGCATGCTACTCAGTTTTGCTGGGTAGGGATTCTTGGTTTTAATCCTAGCTCCATCGACCTCTGGAATATCGTATTCCAAGCCCTTTGATCTCTTAATGTAGAAGCTGGGTTATTCTGATTGTGTTTCCACAGTACTCAAATTGTTTCTTTCTGGCTGCTTGCCGTATTTTCTCCTTTATCTGGGAGCTCTGGAATTTGGCGACAATATTCCTAGGAGATTTCTTTTTTTGGGATCTATTTGAGGAGGTGATGGGTGGATTCTTTCAATTTCTATTTTGCCCTGTGGCTCTAGAATATCGGGTCAGTTTTCCTTGATAATTTCTTGAAAGATGATATCCAGGCTCTTTTCTTGATTATGGCTTTCAGGTAGTCCAATAATTTTTAAATTATCTCTCCTGGATCTATTTTCCAGGTCAGTGGTTTTTCTAATGAGATATTTCACATTGTCTTCCACTTTTTCATTCTTTTGGTTCTGTTTGATAATATCTTGATTTCTCATAAAGTCACTAGCTTCCACTTGCTCCAAACTAATTTTAAGGTAGTATTTTCTTCAATGGTCTTTTGGACCTCTATTTTCATTTGGCTAATTCTGCCTTTCAAGGCATTCTTCTCCTCATTGGCTTTTTGGAGCTCTTTTGCCATTTGAGTTAGTCTATTTTTTAAGGTGTCGTTTTCTTCAGTATATTTTTCAGTAATTTTTTGGGGTCTCCTTTAGCAAGTCATTGACTTATTTTTCATGGTTTTCTCACATCCTTCTCATTTCTCTTCCCAATTTTTCCTCTACTTCTCTAACTTGCTTTTCCAAATCCTTTTTGAACTCTTCCATGGCCTGAGACCAGTTCATGTTTTTCTTGGAGGCTTTTGTTGTAGGCTCTTTGACTTTGTTGTCTTTTTCTGGATGTATGTTTTGGTCTTCTTTGTCACCAAAGAAAGATTCCAAAGTCTATGACTGAATCTGGATGCTTTTTCACTGCCTGGCCATGTTCGCAGCCAACTTACTTGACCCTTGAGTTTTTCAGCAGGGTATGACTGCTTGTAGACTAAAGAGTACTATGTTCCAAGCTTGGGGGGAGCACTGTTAATTTCAGAGCTATTACAGCCAACTATGCCACACCAGCACTCCTCCCTCCCCTAGAACCCCCAACCTGGACTGGACTTAGATCTTCAGCAGGCTTTTCACTCCTGCTCTGATCCGCCACTTAATTCCTCCCACCAGGTGGGCCTGGGGCGAGAAGCAACTGCAGCTATAATTCTGTAGCTGCCCCACCTCCGCCGCCTCCAGGGCAGTGGCCGAACCTCAAACTCTATCACCCTATCCCCAGCAGCTTTTCCCACTAACCTTCTCTGTTGTCTTTGGTGTTTGCGGGTTTAGAAGTCTGGTAACTGCTGCAGCTCACTGATTCAGGTCACTAGGGCACGCTCTGCCTGCCTCCTGGTCTGGTTGGTCCACGTGGCCCATGCTGGGCTCTGCTCTGCTCCACTCTGCTCCCACCTCCTTGCATGAAAGACCTCACCCAGAAACCATCCAGGCTGTCCTGGGCTGGAGCCCTACTTCCCTCTGCTATTTTGTGGGTTCTGCAGTTCTAGAATTGGTTCAGAGCCATTTTTATAGGCTTTTGGAGGGACTTGGTGGGGAGCTCACGCTAGTCCCTGCTTTCCAGTTGCAGAACTGGAAGCATTTTAAAGATGGCCCCAGGCAGCCCCATCCAATCATCTGGCTGCTGTCTCTTCCACTCTGCTGTTGGTGCATCTCTGGGCTCCAATAATAGAATCCATTGCCAGACAATGATGAAAGGGAGAGGCCATGGGCCTTCTCATTAAGGCCCCTATGCCATGCTTCCAACTATGTTTGTGCCAACAGACCTGGGTTTTATTTCCTGCCTCAATGTTTGTTCATTCCCATCCTAAGTGTAGAGATTAGAGCCTCCAATCCTGTTAGGTTGAAAGGTTCAGGACAGCTCCCTGGCATCCTGGTATTTCAGAATCAAGGGTTTTCAGCCAGCATGTCATTGCTGCCAAAGTGAACTTTGAGACACTCCTGAGGTAGTTAAGACAAGGGCTTAGCTAGCAGTAATGCCACCCTTCGACCTAAACTTGGTATATGATCCTTGCTATGTAAAGTCTAAGCTAAATTTTGGGCCCATTCTCTTCAGAGACCAAAGATGGGAATTGCACGAGTCTGCCCTTGAGGCATTAGGGATAAATGTTTATACTTCCCTTCTTGCTATATCTTTAAATTCAATATCCCTTTGGAAAAGTATATTGATGTTAGATTGTTAGACAGAACTAGGATGCTAGTCACTCCCTGGCAAATGCAGTGAGAGGGCAACACAACTGTTAGGGGCTTGAGCAGATGGGGGTAGAAGAAGGACCTCTCCCACAAGAATTGCTCAGGATAATCATGACCCTCAAAGAGCAGATTGTAGCTGCTTGCTTTGGGAGAGTGAACCAGAGAATTTTCACTACCTGTATATATACATCCATGTGTGTGTGTGTGCGCGCGCGCGCGTGTGTGTTTCTCTGTATACTTGTTCTCTCTTCCATTAGAATATAAGGTCCTCATGGGGAGCTTTCATGCTTTGTTCCTGGTACCTCGGAGGCACTTAATGAAAACTTATTGTATATATAAATATCCATGTGTGTGTGTGTGTGTGTGTGTGTGTGTGTGTTTCTCTGTATATATATCCGTGTGTGTGTGTGTTTCTGAGGCGCTTAATGAAAACTTATTGTATATATAAATATCCGTGTGTGTGTGTGTTTCTCTGTATATATACACACACATATATATATATATATATGTATATATATATCCGTGTGTGTGTGTGTGTTTCTCTGTATACTTCTCCTCTCCTCCATTAGAATATAAAGTCCTCGTGGGAAGCTTTCATGCTTTGTACTTGGTACCTCAGAGGCACTTAATGAAAACTTATTGTATATATATGTATCCATGTGTGTGTGCGTTTCTCCGTATACTTGTTCTCTCCTCCATTAGAATGTAAGGTCCTTGTGGGTAGCTTTCATTCTTTGTACCCGGCATCTCAGAGGCACTTAATGAAAACTTACTGATGGACTAATTTATCTATTGATTTTCACTGACCCTAAGAAGCTCATTCCTTTCCCACCAACATTCCCCAGTGAGCTTCTGTGCCTGTGACTTTTAAAATACCACAGTCTTTCCAGAGTTAAAACCATGGGCTTTCCTTAGGGCAGTACAAGGGTACAAAATGGTCCTGAAGAAACTATAGGATATTGCCAGTGAACAATTGGGCAAAGAAGTTGTGTAAAAAACACCATAAGACCAACAAAGATGGTGGCCTGTTCTGGTGCTTCACTGTCACCCACACACGCTCTGAGACCCAGAGGAAGGCCCCTGGACCATCAGGTGGATGGAGGTAAAGGACTTATTGAAAGGTGAGGACAAGATGGGCAGGCATGGGTGAATTGTGACCCCTGCCACAGAATTTAAAAGGACAGGATAAATTGTTATTTACAAAATACATTTTTATTTCATTATGTTTATAAAGAGTACAAAGAATATTTTTGCTGTCATTTTTAAAGTACTTGTACATGTATGTATTCATTTATATATGTGTATATGTACGATATACATTAGTGAGAGGATTGGATTAGGATTGGATATACGTCGTCATTTCTGAGGGTCTTGTGACCCTGACACTCTAAGTCTAAGGGCAGTTCATCTCCACACTTGGATTTGATGACTCCCCTAGCTGAAAAGGATCTGCTGTGATGGAGGGCTGATCCAGAAGTGCATCATGGGCTATGTTTAATACTAGTGCTCTGTGCTGCTCACTTCTGTTGCATTGTTTTCTTCGTGGTCTCCAGTGTATCATCCTTCATGGCCCCTGGGGTATGCATACCCTACTTTGGAGCCGACTGCATTAATCCAGTTTTGACTCATGATTGTTTACCCAACTGCAGGATGACTTAGCTCCCCCATCCCCAGACCCCTTCCCCTTTCTCTATAGTATTCACAAGGATGACATGGCTTGCGATGTCAGCTCCCCACTGAAATGTGGGTCCAATGTGCTGGCTTGCTACGACTCACTCTTTATAGGAGACTGAATTGGCTCCCCTTAATGAAGCGCTGAGCCATTTTTTTTCCACAGGTGCTATGTCTTTGATTCACCAGCAGATGTCGCCCAGGGCTGGTGAGAGGAGTGCTCCCATCAGTAACAGCCTCCTAGTCCAAGAGAAGCTTCTGCCTGACTTTGAACAATGACAAAATACCCATGAAAAGAAGAGTGAGGAAGCCACCCCCCCCCCTGCCGCCAGGCATGATGCAGCCATAAGGTCACAGCAATGCCTTCCATCTAATGGGGCTTGCGCCAGAGAAGTACCTAGGACAGAGCTACGGGGGTTTTGTTTCAGGGACAAAAACACAAAATACTCAAACACTCTTAGAGCGGCAGGGGGAAGGGATGCCAGAGGACTTCAGATGCTGACTGAGAAAGATAGAAGGAGAGTCTTGGCTATTCAACGGAGATTGTACTCTCTAGTTCACTGCCTCTTTGATCTCCAGGGAATCAGTTCTCCAAAGTGCCCTGCCTGGGACCATCCCCAGGGCTTCCCTTCTCCTCCCCTCTTCTAGGAAGGTCAGTCTCTACTAACCTACTTCCACACACAGTGACCCGCCCTCCTGCAGAGGGAGCAAAGAATAATTTCAGATCCCAGGTTAGTGGATAGAGTAAGACATTGTAATGAGGAAGGACTGGGTTCAAACCTTTCCTAAGACAATAGGTGTGGGAGCATAGAGAAGTCTCTCAGCGCTTTGTGATTCAGTTTCCACATGCACACGATGGAAACGCAGTTCCTGAAGGTCTCTTAGATGCCAGACCTCATGCCAGGCCTTGTCTTAATGCTCACAGTCCTTGGTCTCAGTGATGCCTTGGATACTGGGGGTCACTCTCCCCTCCTGGATAGTGTCTCTTCTCTAGGTTTTGGGGCACCCCTCCTTCCTGATTCTCCTCCTCCTCTCTGACAGCTTTTCCTCAATCTCCTTTGCTAGCTCCTCCTCCAGACCATGCTCTCTCACCCTGTCCCAAGCCAGCGTGTCTTCTCCCTCTAGACTTGATTAGATGATCTCTTCAGCTCCATGGATTTATTTACTGTGTCTATGCTGATGATTCTCAGATCTTTCTTTCCTGGCCCACCCTCTCTGCTGACCCCCATCTCCCCTCTCTGGTGTCCTTTCAAACATCTCTAACTGCATGGCCAGTTCAAGTCCACAAACCCAAAACAGACTCATTCTCCTTTTCGCTCCCACCTCCTCCCTTGTACTTCGTCTCCTGTTATTGTAGAAGGAATTATCATCTTCCCAGTCCCTGAGGCTCAGTGAGGTGTCATCCCTATTTCTCACCCCCCCATATCTACGTTGTTGCCATGAGATGTCAATTTTACCTTTGATACATCTTTCAAATGCACCCCCTTCTCCCTTCTGACAATACAATCAGTCTAGTGGAGTCTTTCATTACCTCTTGCCTGTACTTCTGCAATAACTGTGGTGATCTCCCAGCCTCAAATCTCTCCCCATTTCAATTGTTCCTGCAGTAAGCTACCAAAGGCATCTTCCTAAAACCCAGGTCCAACCCTGTTAGCTCTCCCTTCCTTGATAAATGCCAGCAGCTACCTGTGGCCTCTAGGATCAAATATAAAATGCTCTGTTTGGAATTCAAAGCCCTTCAAACCCTGGCCCCCTCTTACCTTTCCAGTCTCCTTACACATCACTACCCCAGATACCCTTTGATCCAAGGACCCTGACTTCCTGGATGTTCCACAAAAAAGCCCTTCCATCTCTTGGCTCTGGGCATTTCCCTGGCTGTCTCCCACACTGGCAGTGCTTTTCCTCCTCATTCCTGCCTCCTGGCTTCCTTTAAGTCCCAACTGATGTACCCCCTCCTTCCTTTCCCCAACCATTTTAATTCCAGTGCTGTCCTTTTGTTACTTCCTCTTTATCCTGTCTATAGCTTGCTTTGTATATGTTTGTTTGTATGCTATCTCCCCCATGGGACTGTAAGCTCTATGATCACTAGGACTGTCTTTTGCCTTTTTTTGTATCCACAGGGCTTAGCACAATGCCTGCCACATAGTGGGTGTTAGGTAGTGTAGTGGGTAGAGCACAAGAGTCAGAAAGACCTGACTTCAAATCTGGCCTCAGATGCTTACTAGCTGTGTCATCCTGGGCAAATCACTTAACTCTGTTAGCCTTAGTTTCCTCATCTGAAAAAAGAGCTGGAGAAGGAAATGGCAAACCACTCTAGAATCTTTGCCAAGAAAACCCCCAAATGGGATCGCAAAAAGTCAGACACATCTGAACAACAAGAAAAATAAGTATTTATTGAATAATCGTTTTGGAATTACAGATTTACAGCTTCTCTTTCACCTCTTCTTCTAGAGCACGTCCTGAAACACAAAGAAGATCTGTCTTGCCCATTGTCCAATAGCCAGTATGTGTTCTGGGTGAGACTTGAATCTTGAGTAGTTCTCCACTCCGATGAGATCATAAGACCAGAACAGACAAAACAAGACAAAACCAGTCAAGACCAGACCAGCCAAGAGAAGACAAGGCTCACCCAAGCATGGGAGCCCCAATTCCATGGGCGGTACCACTTGACCTCTGAGAACTAAGATTCTACCTCTTAAGCCGCTCTAGGGACTGACTTTCCCTCTCTATTTTGTTTGTGTTAATGGATCATAGGGTCATTTCCACATAGTGAATGACAGGATTGATCGAAGGCCGCCTTTTCCCTGTGAGGCTGCTGCCCTGGGTGCTGACTGCCAGGTATGGTGCAGGCTGATTTCCATTCAGAACAGACTTAAAGGTCTTTCTTCTCTAAAGCCCAGGCATTGTTTCCGTCCTCCTCTCAGATCAAAGGAGAAGAACTTATATTTAAAGGTGTCATTTGTCCTTCATTTTCAAAGAGTACATGTGACACCATAGGTAACATCTTGACCCCTGCGTGAATTGGATTTGAGTGAGGCAGAATTAACAAAGTTGTCAGTCTTGCTCTCTTTGGGTCTTTGATGACAAAAATCAAGATGACAGGTGGTGGTTTGGGATGCAGCGAATGACCTTGGTGTGTTTGGTGTCTGACCAAGCTCTAAGAGCTCCTCAGCACCTGCTTCAGTCACCTTTCTGGGCAGTGGAACAAATTATTCTTGTCCGTGCATTCTGTTAGAAGTCTTCCCATGCTTGGGGTAGACGTCCTGCTAGCTCACTGATAGGTCCGAGCCCCTTTGTTTCCCCTCAACCTGCCTTAGCCATATGCCAAAATGGTTTTGCCAGGGTGTGGCCACTGTGCAAGTTACAGCTTCTTGGAGCCACAGGAGAGAGATAGATAAATCAGGTAAACACCAAAGGCGGATGGGCAGCCTTCACACTAGAGGTGCTGGCCCTGCTGAACACCTCACACGGCCTTTTAGGAGAAAGTGGGGGAGGGAGGACAGGAGTCCAAAGCAAGGACAGGGCAGGACCCAGATGAGGAGAGAGAAAGGACTCGAGGGTGTCTCAGGGAGCGTAGAAGAGAACAGCTCAAGCGGTTGCGGTTTTCGTAGATCTTCCCCACGGAGCAGTGACGACCTGCTTATTTATAATGTGGTAGCTGGGTGGTGCTTGAGCACCAGGCCTATAATTAGAAAGACCTGAGTTCAAATCCAGCCTCAGATACTGACTAGCTGGGTGACCTTGGGCAAATCACTGAACTTCTGTCTGCCTTGGTTTCTTCAACTATAAAACGATAGTATTATAATAGCACTTACCTCCAGGGTTGTTGCGAGTATCAGACTTTTAGTATAGACAGGTGGACTTTTCCCCTCCCTTGGACATAGGTTGGCCCTAGGCTTCAGGGAGTTCAGTAAGCATTTCCTAAGTGTTAGGGCTAGCTGCCCCACTGCCCTGCCTCTCTGCAGTCTTCTTTCTAATTAGTCTGCTAGGCTCTAAAAGATCCCCCAATCTAGGGTTTCTGAACGTCTTTCATGTGTGCTAGGCCCCTTGGGCAGTCAGTATGCTGAAACCCAAGGATCCTTTCTCAGAAGAATATTTTTAAATGCATAAAATAAAAAAAAATGAGTGATTACATGGGAAACAATTATATTGAAATGAAGGTACCATTAAAAAATACCAGGTTCACAGACTTCAAGTTAAAAACCCTTATTCTGGTCAAATGCCCTAACCAATGCAAGACTCAGTGAAGATCTGGAGGGGCTTTGGGGAAACAGAGTCACAGGAAGCCCTGCGCAATGCCAAGTCATTCTCAATGAGGCAATTTGCACAAAAGACCTTTGGGTCCTCTAAGCTGCCCTCTTCTTCTATTGTGTTCACCTACCTGTGACCCACAGCATAAAGGGATGGTATAAAACACCTGGAGGGTCCTGGGAATTGTGGACAGGTGTGTACCCTTAAGCTAATTGAGAGTGAGAAGTGGGAAGTGTGGACAGGTGTGGGCACTTTAGCTAATGGAAGGTCCCAAAACTCTCCTGCCCTTTCTCTTTTCCCACTGAGAGCTGTTAACCCAGATGTATGATGAAGCAGACAGCCTCTCCACACAGGAGTCACAGAGAATATAACTGATGCTGGTAGGAACCAGCTCAGGACCTCCACCCAGAGTAGGCTTAGTTATCAGCACCAAAGAGCTCTGGAGGCTGAGGAAGCCCCAAGATCTCTGATTGCAAGATGGATTGGGCAGGATTTCCATCCTCAAGGAATTCTGTTCCCATAATGCTGCGAGAGGCTTCTCCTGAATTCAGAGATTGACCAGGCATCTGCCTGTGCTATCAGGGTCTAGAAGGAGGTGGTGACCCTGTTCATGGCTGCTTGGGCCACTAACAGACAGGCCAATAGCCTGGAATGGAATTGGGTAATTTCTACATGCCTGTCTGAGGGAGGAGAAGCAACAGATGTCAGCTCGAATACAGCAAACAACAAGCATTTCAGGACCTAACATGGAGGCCCGTTTTATTGATGAGCCCCTCTCATTGTTAAAAATTATTTTTCCTGGGCAGCTAGGTGGCATAGTGAGTAGAGCAATGGCCCTGGAGTCAGGAGGACCTGAGTTCAAATCTGGCTTCAGACACTTGACACACTTACTAGCTGTATGACCTTGGGCAAGTCACTTAACCCCAATTGCCCTGCCTTTCCCCCTCAAAAATGTAAAAACAAAAAATTTTCCTTGCCTAAAATCTGCTTCTTGTAACTACAATTAAATAAATCTAATCTTTTTTTTTATAAATGGTAATCCTTCAGATGTTGAAGACATTTATCAGGTTGTACCCACTCCTCCCCTCAGGATTTTTATTTTCCAGGAAAAAAACTCTTCGGTTCCTTTATTCCTTCCTCTTCTGGTGGCATCTGGACCTTCAAACATCTTAGAGAAGAACAGCACCGGGTTTGACATTTATTACTGACAGTAAGGTGCATCTTAGTGTAAGTAAGGTACATGTATGAGGCGGATTTTTGTTATTATTTCTTAGGGTTCATTTTCCCAGGATCCATAGCCATAACAATCTCTGTTTCTCAAGTATTAGACATGAGTTCTCAGGCTCATGGTTCAAGACATCTCCACCACATTGTGCAGCATTGTATAAGGAGAAATAATAGCAACGTGTGCTGAAACTGTGAACATCCACTGCGACTGCCGGGGGAGATATAGGGATGCAGTGATGGAAACTTGTGAGGCCATTTCTGGCAATATGCCTTCTGTGTCTGATGCCCTATAAAACAGCTGGGCATTGGTTAGTGAGTTGGGGAAACTCTATGGTTGAATTCACAAGCTGGAATGCTGTGCGCCTTGACCGGCCCCCATCAAGGCTTTGGAGGGGGGAATCTGTGTTTGCCTCAATCAGCCGCCATCAAGGCTTGAGGGGACTTAGGGGAACCCTCTAGGGTTGAATGCATAAGCTGTGCCTGTCTCAATAAACCCCATGGAGACATGGGGTAGTTGCCGCTCCCCTCCCTTCTCGCCCGCCCCTGTGAGAACCGTGATTAGGAAATGCTGTAGCAGTTTGTTGTGCTTCCGTTATCAGCAATACTGTGTTGGAGAAGACTACACTAGAATAAAGTAAGATTATTAACCCTTCGAAGCTGTTCTTCCTGTCTGACCAGATCATGAGTGAATCTGTTAGAGGCTGGAGTCCAGAATCTCCAATGCCTCCTGTGTGTTATCTGTCTAACAATTACCCTTTGAGACTGCATACAATGCTCTGGGTCTGGCCTTACCAGGGTAGAAAATTAGGATTCTCTCCAAGGTGGCCTTAGATTTGGGGAACAGGTGTGCAACATGGCTGTCTCATAACAAGTTTGCAGCCCACTAAGACACCAAGGTCTTTTTCATGGTGATAATGTTGGACTTGGAATGGGGAAGACCTATTTCCAATCTTACCTCAGACCGGGTTGTGTGATCCTGGGCAAGTTACTTAAGCTGTCTTAGTTTTTGTTTCACCTATGAAGTGGGGATAATAATAGCACCTAGCTCAGAGGGTTGTCCTGAGGCCAACTAAGATAACATAGGGCATGCACTCAGCAAACAATAAAGAGCTGAGTGTGTCCACGTGCGTCCGTCTGTATCCATGTCTTACACATGCAGGCTTTTGTCGTTGCTGTGATTTAGACAGATCATTCTCCTTTTGTGCCCATGGCTCCTGGTTTTGTTTTGGAACCCACGTGCCGGACTTGGCATTTGTCCCCTTCAATTTCGTCTTGCTCATGTTGGTTCCTTGTCCACATCAGTTTGTCTCTTTCAGTTTTCACTCTGATCTCTTCTATTGGTCTTCCTTGCTAACTCTGAGCTTTCTGCTGCCTGGGGCTTGGGGGACGGTGGCCATTCCTTTTGGGCCCTTTACCTGTAGGCTGTGATCTTGACAATGTAAAAGTACTTTGATACCTGTATTTCAACATAACTGGTTCCTTTGTAAACCTATGCCTTTTATTTTATGCGTTTCAAAAGCAGAATTCTGAGAAGGGATCATAGGCCACATTATTTAAGAGGTCCTCCAAGACACACCAAAAAGTGTCAAACCTTTGTTTTATGGTAAACTTACTAAAGGAAGTGCTTCTTGGCCAGTGCTTCCCAACCTTTTTAATTCTCTGGCCCCTTTCCTCTCACTATAACACACATACACACACAGAAACCCACACACAAACACACACACACACACACACACATACACACACACACACTTTGAGAGGGATTTCCACATGTCCATCAGGGGAAGAATGTGAGAGAGAAGAGTGGCAATCCCTTTGAAAAGGGCCTGCCTGATTATGAGGAAGGAAAGCAGAGAAAAAAGAGAATCAATCAACATTCACTCCATAAACCCCTACAAAGACAAAAATGAAGCATTATCTGCCCTCAAGAGGC
Source organism: Phalanger gymnotis (assembly GCA_028646595.1). Classification (NCBI taxonomy): domain Eukaryota; kingdom Metazoa; phylum Chordata; class Mammalia; order Diprotodontia; family Phalangeridae; genus Phalanger; species Phalanger gymnotis. The sequence goes on along the minus strand of JAQQSZ010008402.1, from coordinate 1,558 downwards.
TTCCACTCTGTTGCAGGAGATAGCATGTAAATGATATGTACAGAAATATACAAAATAAAAGCAAGATCACACTGGGGGGTGGGCGGAGTGGGAAGATGCACCCTCTGCTGAGCAGGAGCGACCAAGGGCCTGGGCCAAGAGTCGGCCAAGCAGAGCTTCCAGTAAGAAGGGGCATGTGGCCTGGTCAACCAGATTGAAAACTGAATTTTGGCTTCTCTCACTTAGCCTGGGAGAGCTTGTCTCTTCTGCCTCAGCATTCTTCTCCTCCCTTGGCACCCATGTGATATCTTATTGTCCCAGGGTCTTTCTCTAAGTGATAACCAACATGATGGTAGCTGATGTATAAGAAGGTTCAGCTTCCTTCACTAACTTTATTTTAATAGGAGACTCTTGAAGACCAAAAAGAAAGAAGCTCTAATGGCAAAACAACAGGCAGTGGGGATTGGGAATGGCATGTTTGGGAGGAGGAGCTCTGCCATAGGCGTCAGGCCAACTCCATGATTGGTCCAGTGAAGTCTGTCTGAGACAAGGGCACGTCCCAAGCCCTGGAAGTAGGGGACCCTTGCTGTTTTCAGCCTGGGTCGCAAGAGGGAATCCCAAGAGCCTCTCTGGGAGTGGAAAGCACTGTTTCTTATGTCCTCGGTCGCCTTGGTGAGGGGCCACTGGAAACATCCGCTACCCAGCAGTGATTATATGCTTATCGATTTGTTTACTTTAGGATTTTTCTCTATGATTACAAATGTTTTACTATGATTAAAACAAATGGATTTTTGGCAAGTTACTAATTTTAATTTCAAGAAATGCCTGGAAATAGCATCAGTTTGAAGAACACAGATTTTGAGCCGACAGGGACCTCAGAGACCTTCTGGTCTAATTTCTCATTTTACAGGAGAGGAAATTAAGGCCCACAGAGCTTAAGCCATTCAGCCAAGGTCGGATAGAGCAGATGGAGATCTAGTTCCTAGGATTGCAAAGTCGTCATTTTTGTCCTTCACCCCCAGGCTGCCTCCCGCTGTCGCAGGTTGGGTTTTCACTTTTTGGAGGAGCAGCTGCGTTAGTCTCATTCTGACGAATTCCGTCAATCTTGGAAGAAATGGCCAGTGTGTGAAATGAGCCAGTTGGGGAAACGGACACTTGGGAACGGAGCCTGCTGGCTTTGACTGCTTTGATTCCTGTTTCGCTCATCTTGATGTTTGTCTCCGGTCTCTTCCAAGAGAATCTGTGTAATTTAACACTTTGCAGCTGGGGCTTCTTAGGGCTGAGATGGCTCAAGAGTCTCTCTGATGTCATCAGAGTTCTCTTTGTGTTCTCTATGCAGCCTTCCACTCTGTGGGATATTGGGGGCGTGCAGCACTTTTTCTCACTATTTGCCTTAATCATTTCAAAATTATTTTCTTAATTATATTTCTTAAATATTGATAGACAGCTAGGTGTCAGAGGGGATAGAGTAGATGACTTATAGTTAGGAAGACCTTCGTCTGAATCTGGCCTTGACATCCGCTAGCTGTGTGACCTTGGCCAAGTCATTTTAACAGCTGTTTGTCTCAGTTTCCTCATC